>CAJNYU010001684.1:0-21921 GCA_905331475.1 Rotaria socialis | reverse complement strand
TTCAAAGAAGTGAAAACTTTTAATCTATTGAAAAAAATGATAGAAAGATCCACTAAATAATAAATAGCTCAACTTTTGACTCTTTAGTTTTGTCGGTGAAACGCGCACCTACAGGTCCCCCTGTTCATTAAGCTTTTTTCTATAGTATTATAAAGATATTTCGAATAGATCTTGATGAGTAAACTAGAATATGCATTTCTATTAGTGTTGAAGGCTTACCTGTTCCCGCAATTGTCACTCCGGACAACGCACCTTTTGCCCAGAATTGAATTCTATGATTGTTGGTATCTGCTATATAAATATTTCCAGTTGAATCAACAAGTATACCAGCTGGATGTTGTAGATCAGTCGCATTTGAACCAGATATTCCACTGGCTTGCCCTGCAACTGTAGTACCGTTCGATGCACCGCTCAACCATTTTTGTATTCGATTATTGCCGTAATCAGCTATATAAAGTGTATTTGAAAAATCTACTGATACATCAGCCGGAGTATTAAGTTGACTGGAATTATTACCCGGTGAACCTCCTACACCAGCAGCAGTTACTCCTGTTGTGTTCCAACGAAGGGAAGGAGTAACAACTAGAACAATCAAAACTATGGTTGAGTTTCGATCGTAACAAAAAAGAAACTTTTTGAATAAAATTTACCGTTCGTCGTACTTGCTGTTCTACTAGTAAAATGAATAATCAAATAAATACCAACAGCAAGTATTATTAATATCAGTAGAGTCACTATACTTATAATCCATCCTTTTGGAAATATTTTCTTTTTGTCTTTATTCTCTTGTCGTAAATCTCTGTAATAAAGTATATTTGATAACAATTCAAAGGCAAACTAATCTATTAGTTATTTACTTGACGCTTTTTTTTTATAGATTGTTGGAAAACACCGAGAGAAGACGCTGAATTTGCTAAGAATATCTTCGATCTCCGTGTCTCCTTTGTCATTAATCGCATTGTAGACATTGCTCCAGATGAGAATTGAAAGGCATGATTTGAAATAGTTGATGGCGTCATGTCAGATGATGATTCAATATGAATGTTTTCATGTTGTCGTTTATCATTGATAGGTATGACCTAAAATAAATAGCTTGTGCTATTGTTACCATTTATCTTCAAATTATCTTATTTACTTTGGATGATGAATGATGTTTCGTTCTTTTTGGAACATTGGTTACACGTACTGATCGAAATCTATCCATTTAGTAATAACTATGCATAAGAATTCTTCAAATATATAATAAAATCAACCTAATTCTATTTTTATTTTGTTGCGTTTCTTATTCATATAAGAATAAAATCTCATTAAAAAAAAGAAATCCGTCACAGAATTTAATCAAAGATTCATTTACATAAAAATTAGATTATTTTCTATTCGATACCAAATCCATTGAAGTTACAAAAGTTGATTTCAAATATTGTTATATTTTTCTGTATTATGACAAAGCAAATTTAAAAAAAATAAACATTCAAGTTTGCATTGGTACAAAGAAAAGGGTCAATAACATCATAGCTGGGTGTTTGACACAATGTCATCTAGAGATATGAGGGTGGGTGTTAATGTGAGTAGTTGGTGAATGTCATGGTTTTGATCACACCCACACCCATGGCGTAGGTGGATATGAATTACTGCCCAAATCTCGAAGACAAAATTCCGAATAATACCTTGAAAAGCAGATCCAGAAAAAAAATTTCGAACATAAAATCTCGAATTTTGCTACATTACATTTTCGAAAAGGGAACGTTGAAACATGCCCTCATGCTACGATCACTTGGTTAATTTGAAACAAATATTATTATGAGTAGTCTGCTTTCGTTTTTTTCTTCTTTAATTTGCCCTGGTGGTCTGCGTTCACGAGCGGTATGTTCGAATAACTTCTTGATATTGCTTTCAACAATTATGAATAGATGTTGGCTAGTTATCATGAAGGCAATAGTAACCAGGTGAAATCTTTCTAAAGTATGAACTTGAATGATGTATGCCAAAATAAATGATTTCATTACTGTACGTCCAAACGAAACCTCACTGAATGTGAAATATGTGAATGTACGGTCTCATCTATTTCATGATGTTCTCCCACTTGTGTACATACTCGAAAATCTTTATCATATCTGACAAACATAAGCTCCAGTAGTCTAATGGTGAAGACGCACGACTGAAGATCGTGTCATCCAAGTTCGATTCACAATGTTCAGTTATTATATTAATTCATTCAAAGTACTATTCGTATCATGACTTATGAAATGTTCGCAATACTTGAACAAAGCTTTTCTTGGCTGAAGCATGAAAACAGTTTTTTCGTTCGTTTGTTTTTGTAAGAGTAGAATATCTTACATAATAATATTAACGTTGCATCATGCTTTTAGCTGTTAAGATGCAACATGACTTGAGTGGGGTTTGTAGGAAATACAATAGAAAACATACAAGTCACGTTAATACATGACCTTGAAGGAGTGTTTTCTCGCATGGATTTGAATCTGGACAAGTTTCTATCGCTCAACTTATTTTAATCAAAACTTAATAGGAAAAGTCCAATATGGGGGAAGTTGTGAGTTCTGTTCGTTAGAATTACAGGCAATGTGATGTCAGTAGTGATGCAGCTAACAAACCATTGTCTGATCATTTATTATACAGACGGTGAAGACTTTTTCAGTAAATGCTGTAGAGAAAACCTCTAAAAGATCTATTGGAGAGGATGAAATGAAGATTTCTTCATTTAATCGGTTTTCCTGGCTCCACAAACAAGCACTTATATGCCGCATTGACAGTCTCATACTCTGATACTTCGACCCTTATTTTTTTGATTATATGGAAAGCAGTTAATCTCTTACTTCTGGACGTCCTTCAAAAGCCCAGGCTACTGTTAATCTGCACTATAAACCAATGTAAAAATTCATGTACAGCAAACAATCGAAGAAGAAACATTTATCTAAGTGATCAATGAAGTTACCTACACCAGTTAGTATTAACATGTTTCTGCTGTAAGTTGAACGACATACAACAACAAGTTTTCTACTTCGGCACGATATTCGAAACGATAATAAGTCAAACGGCGTATCATGTGTTTCGATAGTATTCTTGCCACCCAATTAAAGAATTCGTCTTCAAGGGTGTGGGTGTAACTGAACAACATGTGAACACTTGCCAACCACATCCACATCCAAGAGAATATATGTGAGTTCGACAAAAATTGATGTGATTCTATATATATTTGTGATCTTGGGCCTTTTAAATACTTTTGAGAGCTATCAGTGAAATATGTTTTAAAAACAAGCCATGAATGTTACATGATGCAATTGTCTAACAAAACAAACAGTAAGAATAACAACTTATTACCCAGATGCTCATGTAAATATTCATAATCACTAAGTAATTTAGCCTCATCTTATAAGCATAAAATAAAATACATTTTATGTTTACAAGAAAGCAACGCAAATATACTTAGCTGGTCTATTGGAGCAATATCTTGATTTATTTTGCATTGGTGTACTAATGAAACACTATCAGTAGAATACGTAGAAACAATCATACATTTTTCTGTTAGCTGTCTAATCGGCATTCTAGCACGTAAAAATAACTATAATCCTTCTGTTTGGAAAAGATTTAAAATACTTTTATCTAACACGTAGGAGATATTAGATTTAATCATTAAAACACGTTGCTACCGAAAAAGAAAAGAATTAACTGGATTTTCACGAGTTTTTATTGGTCGATTTCAATTTTGATAGGGAAAATGTATTATAAAGTCTAAAACCATGACTTTTCAACAAGTTACACCTTCATGATGTGAATGAGTTGTGATGCGTTAAACATCGTTTTAACATTTTATTTCCTATGCGGTTATTGAATTTGATATACAAAGGAGTCGTATCGTTATTGAGTCTCATTTTAACAAAACTGTTATGGAATTGACAGTAATTTGTTATTGTATACTAGTACTATTCAGGTAAACGTTTTAAATCTTTGATTTTTCTATTCAACTACTATTGAATAATCTTTCATTTCATCCTTACATGTTTCATTATCTATCTTAATTTGCTCTTAATTTAGTGTTTTGATAGTTCGAGCCAAATATCAATCATGCGATGACTTGACTGAATATGCGCCATGTTCGACGCATTCTGCGTGCATCTGTTTCCGTACGATCACTTCTTCTAGCTCAAGTATTTGTGCCGACGAATTTTCACTGTCTTGCTCTGAGCTAGTTCAGTGTGAAGGCTTAAACAATACTTGTGATGAATCCGAGTATTTCTGCATTAATCATTCTCGATGCCATGATTTTCCTATTTGTTACCCAGTACCGAGCTTCAATGAACAGCTTTGTCCTCCGTTAAATAAGAGCAACAAAATGTGACTTTCAAAATCAATTGAATACGAATTTTTCTTGAAGTTATTTTTTTAGTCTGCACACATATTCACATTTGTGATTCTTTTCGATGTAGCAATCATTCAGAGAAAATAAAGAGTATATAGAGAAAAGGAGATAAAAATGACCGCTATATAGTCAATTGTAATAGTTAAAATATAGATCATGTGTTTTCATATGAACTTGTTCATCAATCGAATATATGAATGCTTCTCTTCATTCGATCGACTTTATTCGAATTCACTGATTGAACTGTTGTGACTCGCACGATTCATCACGTTGAATTAGCCTGGTTTTACAGATTACAGATCTCTGATACCTAGTGAAGTTTACATGAACGCTTTGAGCTTGTTCTAAGAGAAGGCTTCTAAATTTATACTTTTTCCATAATGAGGGGTCTACGGAATAATCCCAACGTATTATGTCTGCATTATTATACGACTCTTATACATATCTATTCAGATTTCTTTCATTTAAGCTACGGATGTGATGATAGAATATTTGTATATCCGGAAATAAAAATACTAGCAGTTGAGAAGTATTTTTACGAAGTATAAACCTGTAAATGTTAATTTAAGTGATTGGATCACACAACAACCACAGTGAGTTATCATTAAATTCTGATTTCTATCAAGTTTAATTCAACTTAGGAGTTTGAAAAGAACTAGGCAACTTATATGAATGTTCTGATTCACAAACATTTCGATGTGCAGCACCACGACTCAAAATAATAGTTTTTTCTGCGCCGAGTTAATGCATCTCTTGAAATATTTCGATATCTGTTTCTTTTTGTAGTGTTGGTAGAGTTTCGATGTGCGTGTTGAAATGAAACGCAAACAGAGAAAATGATAGTGTCAAAATCCACATCATCCTTGTAATCAAATCCACTCCAGAAAACACAAATGAAACCTAGATTCACATGAGAGCTAACCTTCACATGCTAACTCTATACCTTTTTCTCTACTCATATTCAGATTCATCCTATTGATAGTTTATAGTGCAATCATATCTGAAAGGATTTTAGAAGTTTATAGTTTAAGGGAAGTGCAATATTTGCTGTTACATTTAAGAAATAGTATATTTTATATTACCTATTATGTTAAAAATCGGACCATTTCATTCTTATATACATATTGTTTTTAATAATTAATACGGTATAACACTATAGGGACAACGACAACACCAACTACAACAACAAGTACAACCACAACCACAACCACAACCACAACCACAACCACAACGACTACCCGCGGACGACGTAAGCTTTTAGATCATGCTTCTCAATCATCCGCAACTCTTATTCCGAATCGGACACCTATAGTTATTTTTATGATATATCACTATGCATGCATCTGAAATTTCACTTGATGCCTTAGTTATTTTATATCATGAGAAATTTGGATGTCAGCATAAGAAAAACTGAATGTCTTTCAATTTTCATATTATTTAACTATTCTCATCATAATTAAAATTAGCTTTGCTTTATGGGTATGCTCACGTCAATAGTAGTAAAACATATGATTATGATATTCATCGATGAGGTCACTTTAAGACATTAGAAGATGTTTGGAAATAGAAGAGCTCATTTGATTATCGAAGATTTTATGAATCATATAAGCTACGAGATCACTTCTGTCAAAATGAGAATATTTTTTCCAAATCCTTTTGACTCCATTGATTATCGACCATATCATAGATTTGAGAAAATAATTTTTAATTTTCAATACTATTCTAAGATGTACAATGTATCAATGGTCGATTTCAAATGTATGTAGCTACCAACTATCAGAGAATTATACACATAATGATTCAATTAGTTTTGCTCATTTTTTATTCAGTTTGCTGTATTTCACAGAAGCATTGGAAATATTTAGAAGTTCTACACGATTTTGTTGAGGAAGGAAATAAAATCTTATTGTCGAGATTTTAGACACATTTACACTAATATATTTTCGATAATAATCGCATGATTTCAAATTTACTAAAACGTTTATAGGAATTCTTTCACAAAATTGCTATCAACATTGGAAATTACATGTTTTACTCGAGTTCACCTTTTTAGTTGTTGACGCACATGAGGATCAGTATATTTCATCTATGATCAACTTATTGAATTTTCAAATAATCAGTAAACGACTATCTTGAACATTGATCACTAATGTCAGAGAGCTCTTTATCCATGCTTGACTATTATGTAATTACGACAAGGCTTATTTCGGTATAATTCTTATTGATAATCAGGTAGATTCATAAGTTGTAAAAAAAGTTAACTTGCACATAGATCTACTACTGTTCTCAATAGAAAAAAATGGTGAGAGATCTATAGTTTTTTTAATTTGTATATTTCTTTTAACTGGGCTCAAATAAGTACTTTTTAATTTCACCTGTATATTATATGATTATCGAGTCAATGATATGACGGCTTGCGTAGCGTAACTCAAGAAATGAAAATGAAGAATTATTTGCTACAAAAGATTTTACACAAAATAAAAAGATAATGAAAGATGACTGATCAATATCATACAATAGATTACAAAGTGTTTTCTTGTAACAACTAATATTGTTCTGGCGTTCATTTACTTTGTATGTGTGCACATTTCCCAATGCTCATTTAAGGAGAGCAGATGATTGACATTTCCAATAATCTTCTAGTGGTCATAATGAAATTCTTAGCCATGATGATTCTGTTACATTTATCAACTCATTCTTTAAAAAAATGATATGGATTGCATTTTTAAACATATCTATCTTTCATAGAAGATAAACAGTTGCTGAAACATATACTCATTGTCAACTCTTTCTATAGATGTTACTTTAACCATCTCGAATCCTGAAGATTTGAAAAAAAGATAGTATTAGAAATCTATCTGAATATTTACACTAGTGCTCGAATGAGTATTTTATTTTCATAATCCATTCTCAACATCACTGAGTCACGAATTATTCATGATAAAATATTTGTATGTCGAGAAAGCAAAAGAAGTATAAAATTGGCAAACGACTGAATAAGAGTAATGATGAAATTTAAGATTTATGCAAAATCCTTATTGTCTTTATCATTTTGATTTATCTATAAAGAATCCACAAAAAAAAGATCAATAAACTCAAACAACTTTTATTATGAAAAAAATTCGGAAAACAAATAAGCTATTTTCTCTCATGTACACATGATAGAAATACGTTTGCCTTCTTTTTTATCTATAAGTGATAGGAGAAAATATTAAATCGTTATGTTTCATAGTTTATATGTGATATGTATTTCAGTTTTTATTTTTGAATGGATTAGTCTATAATATGAAATAAAATGCAATATGTAATTTTTGTTATCATTTTTCGCCATTTGCTCAAAAAGTCATGCATTTATTTGTGCTTGATATTTTATCTGATTCATTAAGGTTTTTCGTAATGCTAACGAAAATATTACTTTTACAAACTCTCAGATAGATATAACTAGTGGTATACTCTTTGACTAAAATAATTATTCAACATTCTAAAAGAATCTTCCAGTAGAAAGACATTTCTACATCATATCAAGATCTTTCTCTAATTTACGGCTTGATACTTTCCGTTTTTTCATGGATTCAAAAATAAAAAGATCTATTAAAGGAATATTATCCTACACATTCGGAATTACAGGAGTGTGATATCTACTCAAGTCACTAAGTTCTACCTACGAATCCACCTGGAACTGATTGTAACTGGTACCAGATCATTCCAGAAACAGGCATGCTTGCCAGTTAAATCTGCCAAGACTCACCAGGGAGTTTACCGGAATCTTTGCTCCTGAGATTCGGCCCCGATTTCAAAAGAAAACGATTCAGTTGTTTCCTGTGAAGTTAGATCACCGAGCATTGTCGAATCCCATTACCAGAAAATGCCGGACCCCCATGGTTTCACGACAGATTTTATCGGTTTTCATCATATGCAAACTATAAGAAACCGCAACAGGATCTTCCATAAAATGATCTGAGTATTACTAATAGATATTACCCATTGAATTATGTAGAAATAACCGAAAGTAGCTCTTCTTTTCTAACACTACGACTTCAGCTAGGGAGCGATCTCGTTTGATTTTACGTTTTTGCTTCTAGTTAATATTGCTGCTAATGCCAAATGGACACAGAATGGTATGACTGTTGCTGGTGGCCACGGACAAGGGGATGCCGCTAGTCAACTTTATGGGCCTCATGGTTTCTCCGTTGATGATGACCAAACAGTGGTTATTGCTGACTACGTGAATCATCGTATCACTCAATGGAAGAAAGGTACTACAACAAATGGACAAGTTGTTGCTGGTGGAAATGATCAAGGAAGTGGATTGAATCAATTGAATTGGCCAAGACATGTATTAATTGACAAAGAGACGGATAGTCTCATTATTTGTGATTCAGGGAATAAACGAGTTGTACGATGGTCTCGTCGTAGTGGCACAAAACAAGGTGAAATTCTCATTGACAAAATCGATTGTTATGGATTGGCAATGGATGATCAGGCATATCTCTACGTCTCTAACGCCCAAAAACACGAAGCAAGACTATATCAATTGAGTGAGAAGAATGAGATTCTCGTTGCTGGTGGAAATGGCCAAGGTACTGGTACCAATCAGCTTAATAATCCCCACTATCTCTGTGTCGATCCACAACAGAATGTTTACGTGTCAGATGAGGGAAATAATCGCGTAGTGAAGTGGAGTAAAGGTGCAAAAGAAGGTATTGTGGTCGCTGGAGGTCAAGGCGATGGGAATGCTGTGACTCAATCAGCTTATCCTAATGGGCTCTTCGTCGATGCATTGGGTACCCTCTATGTAGCAGAATCGAAGAATGATCGTGTAATGCGTTGGGTTCAAGGAGCAAAACAAGGCACTTTAATTGTCGGTGGAACTGGTCAAGGCGCCGGAGCGAATCAACTAAACAGTCCCCTTGGTTTGTCTTTCGATCGACATGGTAATCTCTATGTCGCTGAGTATGGAAATAATCGTGTTCAACGATTTTCTATCGCATAAGAATTGTCATTTCTTTTTCTACTTTGAAATGCCCAGGTTGATCGTTCCGGCCACCGACTACAGTAGGGACCGGTCGAAAAGATGTCGAAAAATCACCATACCCCGCTGTATCACCACGGCCTGGGTTCTAAACTTTGTTAACCATTTTCAATGAAGCGTAAGATATTCACAAGTTTTTTTTTGCTGGAATGTATGAAAGGTAACTTCAAAACAGCAACTTCTTCAATTTGATACTCAAATGCTCACAAAATTTGAATCATTAGAGAAAAAACAACAAAGGATTGATAGTAAAAAGATAATTCTACAGCAAACTAATATCAATTGATATTCATTAATATATTCTACTACAACTATATATTTAATAATAGATGTGTGACCATGGGTACCCTTGTTGTGGGTGTGGGTGTGGGTGTGGATGTGGGGTGCTGCTATACCTGACATTATTATTTTTCGATTCCCCCACACCTACAACCACATCCATCCTTTGGTATTCCTAATGAGAATCTCGATGATCGAACCTTGCCGAACGAGTATACAATCCGACACTATATGTAATAGTTCTGATGAATTTGACTATTATAAATATCACATTTAATCATTTCGAAAAAACCAAGTATTGACTGCAAGCAGACACACATTCATATTCATGAAACTGTAAAATCTCCACAATAACAAAAGCCATGTAAGCTATAGTTCAGTTCAAACCGACTACCACCACGAGCACCAATCAGACATCTCCTTAAAGGCGTTTTCAGGGATTTCGAACAAGCTAACGGGGTATCGGATATATCCAAAGGATCAAAGATTCTTGGCACACATAGTGTTGCATTCGCAAAAGTGAATGAAATTGTGTAAAATTAGCCTGATACGTTCTATCAAATCACATTGTGCACACGAATCTTTTGTTGTTTATTTTATCGTTAGTATCCCACTGTTTACCTAAGAACAAACACATTTTCCCATTGATAAGGCGTCATCGATGATACAGCGACAGGCATAGCATTGCTTTTCATTACTTGCAAGAACAAATAGTTGGCTTAAAACATGACGTGTTGGCCTGATGCACGAAAAGAAAACGAATCAACAATTATTCATCAATTTTAATTTTTAAAAGATCAATTGACAAAAGAATCGGCTCTTAAGTTATGCAAAAATGCTGGTGGTAGTGATTTTCTCTATGAATTGTATGATGCAAAACATCTTTATTATGAAGATGCTTTTCAAACTTTTATGATTTTTTTGCGAGCTATCACAGCATTGGTTCCTCGTTCAAAATTTCAAAATATATTTCCAAATTCTTGTCCTGGATGTGCTGTCTCAAATTTGATCTATTTTATGCTTGCATCCAACACTGGAAAATGAGATAAATACTTTACTTTGTGAATTGTTATTCAATACACATGGTAATATTTTAAATTGTGATGATATTCGTCAAATTGCTATGATGATGCGACGCGCGTACAAACGTCGTGAAGATCCATTTCCATATATTGGCTATTGCTTAGATTATGATAGTGAAAGTCAAGGATTCAAAATGGCATATGTCATTGGCGCATTATTTTCATCCGATCAATTCTGCGAATTAATGAAAAGTAATTCTGTCGTAGGTGCTCAAGTAGCTCATGAAATGGTGAAAAACCTTGCTGATAGTGATCGGCAATCACAACAATTACATGAATTATTATCAAAATATAAGGAACTTATATCGGATAATAAATCCGACATATGAAAGCCACTCTAATTTCCATATAATGGCGTTATAAAAGTGTTAGTATTTCATAGAATGTGTAAGCAAAATAAATTTGCTTATTTAGAATAAACTTAATTATTCAGGATTAATCAAAGTTCTTGATGTCCATATTTAAGCAACAATCAAATATAGACTAGAATTTCAAGACCAATCAGGGAGTCTTGAAAGTAATTCCTTGGTCCCATAAAGTCCAAGCCAGAAATCTTCTTCGTTCATTGGTTGTGCTTTTTGTGTGTCAGAATGATCGGCAAACATTCTCGATGTTGTTCTTTGAGATCTGTTCCGACCAAACAAATTTGATTCTTCACATAAGACTCTACTTCTAATAAAATGATACAGTGGTTCCCGTCGAACGACATCCTATACGAAAAATTAGAAGTAAAAATTGGAAAAAAGACTAAACTTACAGTTGTTTTTAATCGATTCTCATAAATATTAAATATAATGCGTTGCTACGAATGAAAATCAAAACTATTGTGAAAGATTAATATAACAAAATAACATCCATACATGATTATGATGTAATGCATTCATCAAATGTTGTGCACCATTGTCTGTGATTTCATTTTGCCATAGAGAAATTCGTTTGAGAATCTTTATACAAATTGTGAAATTTTATGTGAGAAAGATAGCAGAAAAGTATTTTTTTACAGTGTTCCGATTTAATGCAATTGCTAGAAATCCTGCTCCTCCGTTAGTAATTCGATTCGACCGAAGGTTCAATGCTTGAAGTTCCTTTATAAAAACAAGGTGCATTATAATCATAATTTAGTAACAATTTGGATCGCCGTTTGATTCTCCAACAAATCTGCCAAATATTTAGTTCCTTCATCTCCAATGTTATTGATACTAAGATCAAGCGTTTGCAGGCTCTATCGTAGAAATTTCAAAAGCAATATGAAAAGAAAGAAAATGAAGCACTAACCGTCGTTTTTTTAATGCATTTACTAACAGGTGCACTCCTTCATTTCCAATTTCATTGGAACTAAGATCAAGTTTAATCAGTATCTATATTAAATTCTCAATATACAATTAGAATGAACGAAAATATTCATGAAGCAGCTACCCTGCTATTGCAAAGCGCTAAAGAGAGCTGCTCTATCCTTACAGGCCCAATATTATTACCACTAAGATCCAAGACATTTAATACCTATATGTAAGAAATAGTTCATAGAAAAACTACGCAGAAAGCTTACCGTGCCACTGTATAATGCATCGGCTAGATATTTTACTCCGTTGTCACCTATGTTATTATTTCCCAATAAGAGTGTTGTCAGTATCTATTTTAATTAAAGATGAAACTAATTAGATCTAGACCTATTAGAAAACAAATGCAGGCATACCTCATTACGATGTAACATCTTAGCAAGAAGTTCTGCACCATTCTCCGTAATTTCATTGGAACGAATATCAAGAGTGGCAATCAATTATAGAAAAGTAATCAGACATCGAAAAAATATTTAAAGCAATTGATTATTACACGATTTAGTTGTAGTGCCTGGCATAAAATCTCAGTTCCTTCATCACCAAGTATATTGTATCGAAGATTAACCGTAGTAAGATTCTATGTCAAGAGCATTGGAAAATAGTGAAAAACTATTCATCAAATCTACTTTATTGTTCCGTATTCAAATAGCGACTCCTATTACTGCATAATCTCCTTGGCCATTTCCCGTTAAATCTACAGCCGTGAGATTCTTGAAGGAACGAAATAAGAAGAGTTCAACAAAACTTAAATATTACTTGGTTGCATTGAAACATATTAGTTAAATGCCGTCGACTCGATGTCTTAATATTATTCCAAGAAAGATCCAAGACATTAAGTGTCTATATAGAACATAAAGGACAGATTTTGAAAGTTTATCAGAAAATTAATTGTCACTTTGTTAGTATTCAAAGCATTCGCTAGATGTCCAAGTCCTGTATCACTGATAATATTTGTGACGATTTTAAATACAAGAGATGCTTGCGCTGATGGAACTACGCTTTATTTAGCTTCTTCATATCACAAATCGCACCGTTTACACCCACAACACGCGTTTATATACGCAGCCAAAAAAGAGAGATAGAGAGAGAAAAGATAGACATAACAAAAGAAAGATGAGAATAACAGAAAAGATAATCGTGGAGGATGATATATGTATTCCGGTCAACAGAATAAGCAACAAGCTAATCTTAGTTATAAACGCATGAACGACACGATATATGTTGAATAGGAAAAGTCAGAAGATAAAGAGTGTTGTATGAACACTCATCATAGAATGTTACAATATTATCTCGAAGTATTCGCAAAAAAATCATGCATACAAAATAGTATGGCAACACGTCCTACTATATTTTCACACAAAGCATCAGCAAGACATTGAGCTCCTAATGGTCCAATAGTGTTTTCGCGGAGATCAAGTCTTTGTAATGTCTACATTAAAGATGAAGGGTAACAAAGTTATAGACAGTTTTCAATCAGAATTACCGTATTCTTTCGCAATCCATTTGCCAGATATTTTGCGCCTTCATCTCCAACTTCGTTTGATTGGAGATTCAATGTTAATAGTGTCTGTATGTAATAATAGAGAGATATATTACTGACTCAACCAAACAACGAGAATCACTTTATCGTTTTGCAACAAATCACCCATATATTTAGCACCATCCACTCCAATATTGTTCTTGGCCAAATCTATATTCATGATTGTCTAAATAAAGTAATCGTCAAGACTATTTCAAAGATGATTAGAATGCTTTAAGCACCGTGTTGTTTGCCAAAACATCGACTAGAAATTGTACTTCTTCGTCTCCAATACGTTTTTCGGCGACGTTTAGTTCTGTGCGTACCTATAGGAAACAAAACTGACAGTAATACAAATGATGTTGAATGATTAATAAATACTTGATCACGTGGAGCTGTTAGAAAGATTTCAACCAGTGTACATAAACTACTTTCGTTACCATGAAGACTCAATCTGTTGAATATCTGAAAATGCGATTTTACAATATATCGAATAGACAATTACTGAGGAGCAATGACCTTCCTGTTTGGAAATGTATTGTATAGATAATATGCTCCTTTACTTCCAATCTTATTAGATGCTAGATCGAGCCTGGTTAATGTCTAGAGAAAAATTCACACTGAAAAGATGGATATCAATGAAGCACTGATGTTTACTATATTGTTACGAAGTGCATCACATATACATTCTACTCCTTGGTCGTCTATCATATTTCTTGAGAGATCCAGCGAGGTCAATGTCTTCAAATAATAACAATTATAGACATGTCAACAATATTGAGAATTAATAGCAATCACCTGATTATCTATTAAAGCTGTGGCTAGTAGTTGTACATTTTGAGAATCGATTTTGCTATTCTCTAGATTTAGATAAGTTACTGTCTGAAAAAAAATAACACAATTGAATCAAAGAGTGAAATCGAAACTTATTCTTGTACTCTGTTGTTTCGTAATTGGATACTGGCTCCTAGAACAGCAACACAACCACTTGCATTTCTGCTTAGATCGATTTCCAATATTGTCTACAGAGAAAATAATAGTTAACAAAAATTGAATGGAAACTGCCTTATTGTTTAATAATGCATATGAAAGAAGAAAATATTTACTGCATTATTTTGTAGAACATCAGCCAAATATTTTGCACCCTCGTCACTAATATGATTTGATCCAAGCAATAGTTCGGTGATATTCTAAAACAAAGAAGAAGCCAAAATTTATATACACATACCAAACATTCAAAGACAACTACCGAGTTTTCTCGAAGTAGATCGGCGAGATATTGTGCTCCAGTATCGCCAATTCCGCTATTAGTAAGATCAATAGCAGTAACCGTCTTTTAGTGAAGAAAGGAATAGCAAATTGAAATAGTTTGATATCTACCGTGTCATGGATCAAACATTGACTGATATACTGTAAATCTATATCTGGAACATGTGTATTTCGAAGATCTATCTTGCTAAAAATCTATAAAAAACAAAGTAATCGTTATGAATTAGAGAGAAATAGTTTGATACATTGCCACTTCGGATGCTACAAATAGTTTCACTAGCTGCACATTGATTGTCCTGGAGATATATTTTTTGTAAAGTCTGTAATTATTCAGACGAAAGATATAAGAAATTAAACTTATAGGTAAAGGGTAAATACTGCATTGTCTTTTAGTGCATTGACAAGGAATCGACCTCCTTGACTTCCGATTCTATTCGAACAAAGGCTTAATAATGTAAGTGTCTATGCAAAAACCGACTGATAAGAATAATTAATACACACAAAGAAAGCGATATTACTCTATTCGTTTTTATTATCTCGGAGAGGTATTGTGCACCTTGATCAGTGATTTCATTATTATCAAGACTCAATGATGTGATTTTCTACATATAAAATGGTGAGTATTCATATAACAGCAGTAAAGAAAATCAAACAAAGGAACCTTATGACTTTCCAAAATATCTACAATATATTGTACACCTTCGTCACCAATTTTATTGTTATTGAAATTCAGTGATCTTAGATCCTTCAGGAAATAGTCAAATTTCAGGTATTAATGATAAGAGAGATATGAAATATACCGCATGGGTTTTCAAAGCATTTGCAAAATACTGCAGAATTCGATTATTGATTTGGTTATTGACGAGATAAAGTGACGTGATGCACTAAATACAATAATTAAATGGTATACATTAGTGGCACCATTATATAAAATATACCGTCTTGTTTCTCAAAGTATTTGCTAGTTGTTGCGCATTTTTCTCTTCGATTTTTTTATTATAAATAGTCAATGTAGTCATTGTCTAACAGATGAATTCTTAATAATAAATCTAAGTGTCATGAACATCAATTAAAATTTACTGGATTGGACTGCATGTCAACAATAACTTCCAAGATTGCACAACTATCAGATTTATTCCTAGTCATGCTCAATTTCCCCAGTGTCTATCAATGAATCCTTATACAAATTCAACATAGAAGACAAAAATGAAAAGTACCGTATTGTTCAATAAAGCATCACTAAGATATTGTGCACCAGCGCTTCCAATTGCATTGCCTTCAAGAGTAATCACAGTTAGGGTCTGTATCAGAGTCGATTGGATAGATATCAATTAAAACAAGAAAAGAAAATATATCTACAGTATTCGTTTGGAGTAAACTAGCAATATGCTTAGCACCTTCATCATCAATTCGATTATTAGCAAGATACAATTTACTGATTACCTATGTAGAAAATAAATAAATACATACAAAGGAGACACATCTTTTACCGGTATATTATGCAGCACAGGAACTAAATATTGTACACCAACAGTGCTTATACTATTTTTCTGAAGCTTAAGTACGGTTAGCATCTTCACAAAAGAAAAAAATAGTAGCGACATAAAGATTCAGAACTATTTCACTTTGCTATTAGTTAATGCCTGAGAAATACGCCGTACACCGTCATCTCCTAATTTATTATCATCAAGATCAAGTACGGTGAGTGACTATATAAATGAATACAATTAATACCATAAAGGCCATCGTAGAAAGAGAATAACCTTAGCGAAGACAAGTGCTTTGGCCAAATACTGAATTTTTTGAATTCCAATGCATTTTGAATTCATCATCACATTGGTTTCAGACTATGAGAACGACGATTAAAATTGATGTAAAACATTGTAGATAGGTTACTCGTGTTTGCGGCATCACAATATTGGCTAATACTTTCAGGTAGTTAGCCGCCAAGTTACCAAAAAAGTTTATCTTTGCCATAGACTACACGAAAGAAATTTAGAGATATCAAGACAATTGACTAGAAATCATATCAAACCGCATGATTTTGTAATACTTCAATGAACGCTTCAACACCTTTATCTCTTATTATATTGTTTGAAAGATCCAGTTCTTTTAATACCTATACATGCAAGAAATTATATTTATTAATGATACATAAATACAGCAAGAATTACTGTGTTGCGTGCTAATGCCTTAGCAATAGATTGAGTTCCATTAGTCGTGATTTGATTTGAATGAAGGCTTAGTATTTCAATTGTCTACAAGCAATCAGATAACGAAAATGTTTGAGATATAGAATAAGCTATCATTACATTATTCTTCCTTAGCATATTTGCAATATATTCAGCCCCTCGATCCGTAATTTGATTATAGTCAAGATACAATGACCCAATTTTCTACATAATATAGATGTAACAATGACAAACAGAGTATGTACATACTTTATCGTTTCTCAAAACATCCACAAAATATTTTAAACCTTGATCTTGGATCTCGCTATGATTAAGATTCAATGACGTGATTTTCTAAATTATATAAGAAAAACTCATATTGGAAAATTAATACAAATCTAAAAAGTATACCTCATTATTGATCAAAGCATCAGCGAGATATTTTGCATCTTCTCCTTTTATACGACGTGATTGAAGATCGATGGAAGCAATCATCTAAATCAAAATACGTACGTCACAATAATACGAATCAATTAAAGGTACTTTGTCATTCTTGATTAATGTGATCATATCTAATGTATTTGCTTGACTACATGGGTTACCAATAAGATTGAATTTGATTAATGTCTATTAAGATCAGTAGGATAAAAACAATAGAGTTGGAAGAATGAAAGTACCTGATTTTTTCCTAAGGCATTAAATAAATTTTTACCACCTTCCTCACCTATTTGATTTTGCTGAAGATCCAATGTAGTTAATGTCTATATGATCAAATTCTGAAAAAATGCAAAATGTTATCAAAGAATTTAATATTGCCTCGTTAGTTTCTAAAGCACCGGCAATATATACAGCGCCGTTATCTTCTATTACATTACGGACTAAGGAAAGACATTCGAGTGTCTTGACAAAATGAAAGCAATGAAGTAAATAATTAAATATTTCGTGTCAGTTTTACTTTGTTATTGACTAGTAAACAAGATATATATTTCGCTCCATTGTCTCCTATGTCATTTGATTGTAAATCAAGCGTGGTCAATGTCTAAGCATATTCACTTGCTTAATGACGTATACTCCATAAAACTTACTGTATTAAATTGCATTGCATTCGCGATGAACTCTACCCCAAGATCACCTATATGATTTCCAGCCATGCTCATATCGACGATGCTCTATATGAATAGATTAAAGACAATTCATGATATTAGAAGAAAAATCACTTTGTTAGTTTTTAAGGCATCTGCAATATACTCAGCACCTTTATGTCCAATACAATTTTTGTCAATATTTAATGTGATAAGTATCTATAAGTGAAGATTGATAATTATGTTAATTCTAATAGTAGTTAATAATTACTTCATTCGTTTTAAGCGCAAGCGCTAAGTGTTTTGCACCCACCTCGCTTATATTATTCTGCTGGAGATACAAATGAGTAAGTGTCTATAGAAGTGAACAAGAAATGGCTTCTAAGACAAACAAAACAGCTCTGAGAACCTTTGAATTTTGTAATAAATCGGCTATATTTTGCACACCATCGTCCCCTATTTCATTTTCAACAAGGCTGAATCTTTGTAGTGTCTAAAGCAAATTTTCATTGGAATAGGCGAATGAGAAAAATAGAAACTACTGTATTGTATCTTAGTCCAATAGTTAAGTTTTCGGATTCTAAGACTCCTATTTGATTATGGCGGAGGTCAAGTTGGGTGATTTTCTACGGAAGAAGTAATAATTCAAGAATAAAATAGGATTGTTAGATACTTTAGTTGTTTGCATTGCATCACCGAGATATTTTGCTTCATAGCCGTTAAAATAAATCGATGAAAACTCTAGTTTTGTAAGCATCTGTACGAGAAAGAGAAAGTTCTTTTTCATAGTGAGGTTATGAATACTTCTGTTGCATTGATATCAAATGTTCCATCTGTCCAACTCAATATTGGTAAACAACACTCATCCGTAGATGAGACGATCCATCGAATTGTGATGCAGGGGCTAGAAGAGTTAATGAATGATTGAAATAAAATGTCACCTTTTTTTATACACATAGGTGTTGTATAAAGATTAATTATTTTTCGTTGAATGTAGTAATCGCAAGTTATAAACCAACGTTTTTCATTCAGCCAGAATGGTGTTCGAAACAAGTCAATAAGAGAATCAATATTTCCCATAATGTCATTGTTATGCAAGGAACAGGAAAAGAAAAATACAAATTTTGCTAAAGATGAAATATTAATTTTAATAAATTGTTCCCATGAAAAGCCATCGAATGCTGAATCAAATGCTCTCCAACGAGAACAAATTTTAAGATACATAAGTGAAGGAGTTTGTGCTACAAGAAATTCGATATCACTCATCGATAGATGGCAGTCATTAATTGTTAGAGATAATAACTGTGAATAAGATGTGAAGATCACTTCATCACAGTCATCAATAATACAATCTCGTATTACCAAAGTCTTCAAGTATCGTAAATTGCCAAGGATCATTTGATATTGTGAATATGTGCACTTTTCCAATGAGAGATAGTTTAAGTTACAATCATTTGACCAAGATATACATTGAGTCCAATAACTGAAATTTTTCAAAATTAACTTGCGAAGTTTGAATTGGATAACTGCTGATGTAACAAGAACTGCTATTTTGTCGTGCCATCCTGAACATACGTCTATTGACAATGAGTTAAGCGGGCAACTAGCAAAAGTTTGTAAAGCACAATCAAGATCGTAATCAGTGAACTTGTTTAGTGTCAAAGAACGAAGTTTAGGAAATTCATGAATGTCAGAATGCAAGAGAAAAAAGTCGAAAGTAGTATTTATAGATGCCTTGTTAGATAAAATCAGTCCGATGATATTTTCAGCTCGAATAATACTTGCAATCAATTTGATGTATCTTTGTCGAATTGAAGAAAGATCAAGTTCATATCGATTATAAGTATCAGTAATCGTATGCAATCGTCTGCAAACACGACGAAGTGAAATCAATATCGAACAAATATCAAGATGATCCAAAATACAGTAAAAAATTTCGACTGGTAAAGTAACAAGCGACATATTTTAGATTTTGATGTGTTGTTGAAATGAATGAGTCGTTTTTTATGTCTTGTTTGTGAAAAAGTATGCACATACATATTTATCTTGCTTCTTATCGCATGTTTTCTCCTATGTAAATACCTTAATCTTTGACTTGAAATGCGTCTGAATCATAGCAGTCAAATGGTGTACAGATGTAGATGTAATGAAATATATTTCAACTCAAATACGCAACTCGTAAAAAACATATATTTTATCCATCGCGGGCTACCACTGTTTCCACATGACTTCTCATAGATCCACGAATGATTTATCTTATCTCGTTTTAGTTTTCTTTAGTAAGAAGTCCTGTGAAACTTGACATGTATGAACTACAAGTATGATACGTCACGTAATTAGCTATATGATCCCTACTATAGTTAGGGTGTTAGGTATTCTCATTTAAAAAGTTCCCCTTAATCTCTTTACTCATTTGACCCTCTTCATTTGTTTACAGATGATTTCCCTGTCAAAACTTTTCACGGATCTAGAACCTTGAAAGCAAAACAGAGAGACAAAAGGGACTTATGAGAGAAATGATGCTCATCTATAAATATAAAGAAGAATGTTTATCTGTCTGTTTGCTACAGATTTCAATACGGTACGAGAAATTAAACCAAAAACTGTTCAGGGGCCTTCCTTTCATCCAGAGGAAGGTCGACAATTGTGTTTGGTCGAAAAATACCGAGCCTTCCCCCTCCCTCGCTATTTATTTGACCAACCAGATTACAGCATTTCATAATATGATTGTAAGTAAATACTGGACATGTGTCTAGAGGCTTTTGAGGATGCTGAATTCAAATCTGAGGTCCATTCGCCTCGGAATTTGATTGGTTCTTATCAAACTAATAGGAATACAGTTGTTAAGGAAATAGATCGAAATACCTATAATTTTCTGAAAAACAATGAAGTCGGGGTCTTTCGATGTGAGGAACTTGAATCTGGGATTCAATTGTCTCGATAATTGATTGGTTACTTCACCATCGACAGATATCGAATTGGAAAATACGTATTACTGAATGATTGCAATGAGACCGTTACCCAAGTCGAACGATGTGGTCCCTTATACGGTGCGTGAACTGGACACAGTAATACGGATCGTACCGTCTATCTATTTGTATATATGCTAGAAGAAAACCATAGAAGCGTCGTTTTCCTTTTCGCTAAATAAGTTCTATCAAATTATCTAGACCAACATTGGGTATTCCCGCTAGTATTACTGTATAAAGAAAAGTAAAATGGGATAAAGTAAATTTTTCACGGGTCTCTGGCACGTACACTGTAAATTTTTTTGAAATTCTATCGTTTAGAAACCGACTTTAAATAAGCTAAAGCATTTTCGAATATTTATTATGCATTCGTCGAATTTTGAATATTCAGAAAATGTTTGATTTTCTAAATTATAGAAAATTCAATTTGATTTTCGGAAAAATTCTTTTTCCAAAAAATTGAAAAACCAACAGTGACTTCTTAAAATGTTTGAAATTCAATTGCAATTTTATAGAAAATCAAGATAAATTCTAGAAAAGTAAAAAATCAGCGCCACGTTCTAGAAAATCATTTGGATTATGGCCTTTATAACAAGGGGAGAAAAGCGGCTCCTGGTGGCACCTGATGGATTCTAGAATCCACCAGGATCCATCAGAATCCACCAGAATCCATTTTGATTAGTGAATTTATATCAATATTTTAAACAATTTTCAGTTGCTAAAGAAAACAACGAGACTCATATATGTCGGATCTATATGACTTTGATCGAGTTTTGAAAAAATTACGAAAGTGACCATGCATT
>CAJNYU010001678.1:0-13784 GCA_905331475.1 Rotaria socialis | reverse complement strand
ATAATGTACGTTGTTTTGTTTATGTTTTGCTTTTTCTGTTATGTACAAGTATTGTCAATTTTCCATCAATAAAAGCGATGTTACCAAAAAAAAAAAAAACCTTCAACAGTTTATTAACGAAGTTTTTAAGTGCAGGGGTAGATCACTACTCGGATTTTTTATCAGTGTAGAGAAGGGGACACTGAAAGTGCACTTCTAAAGTATAGAAGATCGAGGCAACAGCATAGGTAAATAAAATAGAGGAAGGCTATCACGATAATTTTGATTGACGATAAATAACACATTATATGTTCGATTTTATTGTTACAAGTAGATAATGAAAAAGTAAACTTGACATGAAACGTCACAAGCAACATATACTAGTCAAAATACAAAGCAAAATAAAATGAGATGTTCAGTCGGGCCATAGTTTGTGTCAAGAAAAAAATTCATGAACGAAACACACACCGTCGCCAACCGACAATCGCCTTTTTAAATAGTGCCTTGTACGATGTTGACGGAGCAACAAACACAAGAAAGATAGAAGCTGGTGGAATAAATGAAACAAAATAGCCAATTAGATATAAATGAGGAATTCGAGACACTTTCACACATCCAGAAAATAATGACATTAAAAGTCGAGGAAATGATAGAATCACCAACACAATAGGACTGACAACAAGCTGTTTGTGTTCTTTGAATTGTGAAAGAACTTGTCGTGTATAACGGTGCCCAATTTGAAGTCCTGCTCGGCGTCGAGCCAAACTGAATATGATAAAGATAGAAGCGAGTAGATTGATCGAAAACGGAATAATAAAATGAAACATTTGAATAGCTGTAATGTATTTTTGCACCGATTGAGAATAATGAAATACACACCAAATACGTTGCTCCTCATAATCATCGAACAAACTCCGATAGATGAACTCATAACTCATCGAACCCAGAATGACAAATGGTAAAAGCCAAATTATCCATGTTGCAACGCGTTTACTCTTGCTCTTATTAAAATTGATTCCTTTTATAACTGTTATGACTCGCTCAGTGGTCACACAAGCATGGAGCCAATTGCTGATATGCAAACAAAGTTTGAGAGCTATCTCAATTGATATACAGCCTCCGTGAAGAATACGACGATCCACCGATTGATTAATATGAGTAGCTACAACGAACCAGAATTTGATTGTCAATAGACTAACAACAAGACCAGACATGATTGATGATAGATGCAGATACATTCCCGAACCGATTCGACGAGAATTCGGATGATGAAATATCATATACGTGAGAAGACTATTCAATAAACCAATTATAAATATGAGCATAACGAGAGCTGCACTCCATTTAATGACAGCGGACTGGTTGGGGATTGTTATATTTGGTTGAATTGCATAGCGCAGTATGTCATCCAATGTCAATCCGATAGCTTTGGCATAAAATTGACAGCGATTACCGAAGAAACAATCGCTGCATACACATAGAATACTCTCCGGACACTCTTGTCTATCTTGCAAACATTTTCCACCATTTTCACAATAAACATCGTCTTTACACACAAGAGACATATCCGAATCAAATAAAAAACAATTACTGAGATGTTCTACAGTACATAGACACATGTAAAATTCGTCAATAAAACATTGTAACTTAACGTTGTTTTGACATGGAACATGATAACTTTTTAATCGATGAATTCGTGGTAATGCAAGTAACTCAGGACTGAACAGTTTCTGATACGGAACACATTGTTGTGCTGGACTAATCGTTGTTGATATGTTTTGTAATGTATATGGCTGAAGCACAGCTAAATAATAATCAACATTAGTCTTGAGAATAACCATTTGGAACCGAAATCGCGAATAGAATGTAATAATGTTCTGAAACATTTTTACTTTCTGAAGTATGACATGTATCGGACTTGGTTGCATATACTCTACATCAGAATATATATAGGCGAATGCGTACAATGGAACTTTGATATTTTGAAAGGAAACTTCTATTTTAGATTTGATTTCTTCACATTTTGTGCCGAAAAATCCTTCAGGACAAATGCATGCATAGCTTTCCTCGGTCATTCTCCCATCGGCTACTACACATCGACCATTGTTTTCGCAAAAATTTTCTGGACATGATAGATCGGTCAGACAACGCGAACCGAACTTGCGAAAAGGACAAACACAGATGGGTTGATTTTGAATTGAGCCAACACAGATTGAATTCGATGAACAGTTAGTACAATTGATCTGAAGATGACATTGTGCACCAGACCAACCGGAGTGGCATCGACAAAAAAATCGCTTCTCATTGAGATATTTCATGCAAACACCTTTGTTACACTGAAGAGAACAGTGGGAACGAGGTAGTGTCTGAGAAATCGGTAGAGTTAAAAATATGGCCATTCGATTCACCGGCAAAAACACAAATGGAATTTTTAAATACCAACTCGCTTGGTAGGTCAGCGAGCTCTTGTCGAATGCATCGATATGGATACTGTAATTTTTTGAATTGTTCTTCGATCGGACCGAATATAAAAGATACATTTTGTGAAGTTGACCGCAGGCCCTTTTGGGAAGGTAAGTCAATTGATGAGATGAATGAATTTCTTGTCGATCATTATCATCTTCAAATAAACGAACAACGATGGCATAGAGTAGCTAACGTTCGACAACCCCTAAACTGAGAGTCAAACTGACACGTTGATTTTGATATTGACACCGATCGCCATAATAATTCGGTGGACAAAAGCATACTACACTAATATTGCCAATCCCGAGCCAATGATTAACATCTAGACCATAGTGACAAATTTTGAGCGTTGCCAACTTATCAGGTGAAGTATGTATGTATTGTTTATTCCTTCGATTATTGACAGGATTCAGTTGTGTAATTGGCAATGAAGGATACATAGATGCCGTGTCTAATGAAAAAGAAGATTTTCTGGCAGCACCAATTTGACAAAAGACATATTCTACATCGGTAAGATTAACAAAATCTGTTGTGCTGCATAGCTGCGAATGATCGTTGCAAAATATTTCGTCGTCACCAAATGAACAATCTTGCCTCCCATTGCACAGAGCGTTATGCCGGACACATTTGCCATCATTCTGACAATAAAATCCTTGGCTTCGAGAACTTCCATGGTCCTGTCGACAATATTGAATTTCATCGGATGCTCCAAGACAATCAATAATTCCATCATTCACTTGATTGGCTGGCAAACAGCTTAGTGTCGTATTATATAAGGAAATACAAGAAAGACTGTCATTAAAACAAATTGGACGTGTACAATTTTCTTCGTCTTCTCCATATTTACAACTCCAAAATCCGTCACAACGTGTGTAGATATTGTTGCAATGCCAATGTTCACAATCAGTCTCATCCGAATGGTTTCGTCCATCGATTAACATAGGCAATAGATCGGCGGCTCGATCACAGATTGTATAAAATAAGATCTTATCGAATTGTTCCTGTCTGTCAGACTGACAGATTTTTCGTAGTAACGAAAGCGATTGGCAATGAATGTCATTTAGACAATTTAATCGGTGCGGATGATTCAATAAACAACTCAATTCAGATACTTGTTCATCGTCATTCATAACACAATCCGATATACCGTCAATAAGTCGATATTTCGGAATATATTTTGAAGAATTCTTGCATGCATACAACGATGAGTTATGTGGTTCAATGTGATAATGAAAATTGATACAACCATGAAAATAAGGTTTGATTGAATCAATGATCGATTTCCAGTCTTTTAATTCGACATCCGATTTAAGGCCCATTTCATAACGATGACGACAAGTCAAATTTCCATGATAAAATGTAGGCCTGAGAAAATCGCACAGTTGTTCATCATAACAAACATAATCGGGTATGAGAGCTAATTTTACACTGATATTAAAAATCTGTTTCGGATGGTATAAAAAGCGCACATGGTCTAAGAGAACAGGAATAGTCGGAAACTGAACAGGATATTCACAAGTTTCTAATCCAAGAAGAATCTGAGAGGGGTCAATGGACTGTTCACATGATACGCCGTTGACTTGATCGATGATTTTACTGAGACAAACTATAGCTATCCAGCAATCATATGATAGATAGCCTTGAACACTGAGTGATTGGGCCAATAGGAGATGTCGTCCATTTTCACATTTATCAAAATCTTTTACACATTGTCCATCACCACACGGGAATTGAGCTTCACCGGGCCGACATACATATTCTTCACACTCAAAAATATATTGGTGACGAGATGCAGTGGGACAATTAGGTTGAGATGGTAAATCCGATTGATCGAGGCACTCAGCTTCATGTGATTTGTCTGCCAAAAAAAATTTGGATATGCACAAACCATTATAACATCGATATTCATTTTCATTGCATTCATTGATTTCTAATTCGAAACATTGACTTTCATCAACGCCATTATTGAAGCAATCAATTCGACCATTACATATTTCACGCCAATCGAGACATATTGGTGCAGGACCACGATCACATTCTAAAAGAATGTAACATGTCTGATGAGTAATAGCATCAGTAATATCAGATTTCCAAGGAACATTTAATATCCTATCGGCAACATTGGACACTAGTTCAAATGAATATTGACAACGCACTCCAAACCATGGCGGTGTACAATTGAAGAATAGTTCATTTAATTGACTAGATTTAGTCGATTGATCAATATAAAATTGATATCGCTCAGCAAGATCGATCGAAGATGACCATAAGAGAACATCACGTGAAGTAACATTCAAACGTTGCAATTCATCAAAAGTGAAATTTCGATGATTCGGGCCGACAAAATTGCTCATTGTTGGATTTCGACCATCGGTTGGACGAATACAATATTTGACAATGTCTTCAACACCAAAATTCATTGAATAGTAGTGTAGACAATCAAATTGAAAAGGATCCGTATCATAAAAGATCGATTGCAACTCAACGAATGTGCACCAAAAGCATATTAGATGCTGAAGACTTAGCATTAGTAATACTGTGATAACATAAAACTTAAATGATAGAGTAGACGTGTATTTAGCCAACTATTAACATTTGCATTATTGTTCTTCCACTATTCATATGGCGCGTGCTCCTTCCGGTATACGCTTTTCTTTGCATTAATAAGACGTGACATATTGACATACAAGTGATAGATAAATCATAATACTCTTCGAATAATATTGCATATGGCCAAGTGGAGAGGAACCTGTTAAGATGCTTATTTATTTTCATATTTTTTTTATAGTTATGAACATGGTCTTTCCAGTCTTCTTTCTCTATCAATAAGCTTGAGAAATAATATTATTGGATGTAAAGATGGATTGGTATGATAGCAAGGTATAGCAATTGCAATATTAAAATATTTTGGTTCGTTGAGATTTTACTGTGAGAATATTCTTTTCGACAAAAAAGTAATAAAATCTTCAGAAGACCGTTCCCCCATCCTCCCCTTGGAACATAAGACGGAAAATACAGACTATAGGTGACCTCTCTAACAGTTCATCTGTACACTGTTTGTTCCCATAATGTATATTTCTAATCGTCTCTAACATTCAAAGCAGTATGCAACTAATATAAAATTTCAGTAGGAAACGACGATATGCAATATATAAAAAACTATGTTTGTTATGATCAAGCTCATCTATTTTTCTCTTTGCACAGACTGTCACTCATATATTTGTGTTCATCACTAAATAAACTGAAAACATAATTTATAGATGATAATCTCATGACAAATGTTCATCTATTGTCATTAATTAATTGCTATATGATCGAGAATCTTATTTAGAAACAATCCACAAATTACAAGTTGAATAATGGAAACATAGCACAGATATATGACTGAGAGTTATGCCAAAAACTTAAAACGTCATTTTTTTTCTATTTGATCGTAAAAAACAACAGTCTTCGCTGAAAAATCTATGTTGTCCTGTAAGAAATTATGTCTACTGTGAAATTGAAACCAATCATATTTTTACGACTCAGCACATTTTCTAATAAAAATATGCCTTTTATGAAATTTTCTCGAGTAACGT
The DNA here is from genome assembly GCA_905331475.1 of Rotaria socialis. Taxonomy (NCBI): domain Eukaryota; kingdom Metazoa; phylum Rotifera; class Eurotatoria; order Philodinida; family Philodinidae; genus Rotaria; species Rotaria socialis. The sequence continues at coordinate 7,761 of CAJNYU010001678.1, read as the reverse complement.
TAAAATATCTAGTTCGTCAGCGTATCAATACGTTTTCATTCTATATTTAAATAGATGCATTTATACTCTCAAGAACTGGAGTTTTTGTTATTTCACCATCTGCAAGTTACAAAAAACAGTATCCTTCTAGTTTTCAATGGGTGTTCATGGCTCACAAGCATCGTTGTATCTTGAGTGTTTAAGCGTGTTTCTACAATTTTTTTCTGCTTGAGTAGCTTAGAAAACATCATGACACTACATTTTTGTTGCATCTTGATACTTTTCAAAGTTTATTTACCATACCTGGTCGCATAATCAAGGTTTGTTGGGTGATTGGGCTAAGCCCTAACGTTTTTCCAAGAAGTTATGTTTAGTGACGCAAAACTTTTTTTCATAGAATAAGGATACAATAATGCATTCAACTTGAAAAACGTTCTATAAATGACGTTTCGTTTGCTTATCAACAAGAAATAAAAAATCACAGCTTGTGATGTGCAAGGTTTTATTGTAAAAGTGTTCTACTATTTTTGTGGAAGTCAACAAAATTCTCCATTAACTTTTTCGAAATTAATGTTGAAATCTTGTTCTACCTCTAAAACACGCAAATCACCCAACTTAGTATTCGACATTGTATCATGTGCTGTAGTTTTTATCAATTCATTTAACTAAATATTCTTTCGCAACTGGTCAACGAAAACAAGTATAGTGATAACACAAGAAATATGCAGGTGAAAATGCCTATTTCAGTGACGCTCCAGCAGACAAAAACCTTCAAAAACGCGTTTACATGCATAGAGAACGACGAAAAGCCGAGAGAAGTGATCATGTTTGAATGATAATTGGGATTCTTGATTTTAAGCGAAAAACGCCCATTTCTCGCTCTTATTGTGCGTTTAAACACGTTTTCAGCCATGAAAAGCTTGTAAATGCATGTACAGTAAGTGCATTAGAAAAAGACAAAAAGGGGTTCTTTTTTCATAGTCGCTATCCGTGACGGAATCAGAAGTAGGGTTCTCAAATACGAAGAAAATCACCACTTTTTGTCTTTTTTAAATGTATTCACACGTGTTTTGACTGAAAACTCGTTTAAACGCACAAGAGAGGCGAAAAATGGGCCTTTTTGGTTCACAGTTGGGAACCCCAATTCCCATACAAACAAACCAACTTTTGCTGGAGTTCTGTCATTTTTTGTATATTCAAGAGTGGTTTTCCAAATACTTGTCTGCTTGGGGAACAGTTCAGCATAGAAATCATTACTATTTAATTTGAATCTTTCAACAACTGCTTCAGAACTTAAATTTCATTGCATCATGAGGAGAAATTAGTTTTCATTTGTAATGGAAAAAGTTTTAGTATCAAACTGAAAAAGAGATCGGAGCGAATGCAATGATGCAGTGTTTTATTGTGTCTAGCATTATAAAAAAATCNCGGCTTTTTTGAAGATTTTATTACTTTTTTGTCGAAAAGAATATTCTCACAGTAAAATCTCAACGAACCAAAACATTTTGATGTGGCAACTTCTAGGCCATGCCATCATGTCAATCCCCATCTGAGTAAACTGATATCACTTTTGGAGATTATTTATTGAAAAAGAAGACTGGAAAAATCAAGCTGATAGTTAATAAAAATGGCATTAAAATAAGCATTTTATTACATTCTTTTTCACTACGCCATGTATGAGATTATTCACAGACGGTTATGATTATTTATCGCTTGTATTTCAATATATCAGGTCTTATTAACAAACAAAAAAATATTCCGGAAGGAACACGCTTCATATGAACACTGAGAAAAATAAGAAAAATAAAGAAAATGTTATCAGTTTGTGGAATGTATGTCGACTCAATCATTTCAGTTCAATATTATCATAATATTATTAATGCTAACTTCTCAGCGTCTAGTATGTTTTTTGTGCGCATTCTCTGAATTGCAATCGATTTTTTACGATACGAACCCTTTTCAATTTGATTGTCTGTATTACTTTCCAATTAATCCTTTCATTCGTGACATTGTCAAATATTGTATTTGTCCAACCGATGATAAAAATCCGATAATAATCGATTTTGTCAATATGCATCAACAAAATTTTACTTTTGATGAGTTACGTCGCTTGAATATTTCTTCACATGAAGTCCTCTTATGGTCATCTTCGATGGATCTTGCTGAGCGATATCAATATTATGTTGATCAATCGATCAGATCTATTGAATTGAATGAACTATTCTTCAATTGTACACCGCCATGGTTTGGAGTGCGTTGTCAATATTCATTTGAACTAGTATCGAATGTTGCCGACATGACACTAAATGTTCTATGGCAATCTGATATGACTGATGCTGTTACTCATCGTACATGTTACATTCTTTTAGATTGTGATCGTGGTCCGGCACCAATGTGTCTGGATTGGCGTGAAATAAGTAATGGTCGAATTGATTGTTTCAATAATGGTGTTGATGAAAGTCAATGTTTCGAATTAGAAATCAACGAATGCAATGAAGATGAATACCGATGTTATAATGGATTGTGCATATCGAGAATCTTTCTCGACGACCCATTTTATGAAGCTGAATGTCTCGATAAATCGGATTTATGGGCTGAGACTGATTGTCCTAATGCATATCTTCGCAGGAATATTTTTGAGTGCGCAGAACATGCGTGCCCCCCCGATGAAGGTCGATTTCCATGTGGTGATGGACAATGTGTAGAAGATTTTGATAAATGTCAAAACGGACGACATATCCTACTGGCTCAATCACTCAGTGTTCAAGGGTATTTAGCATATGATTGCTGGATAGCTGTATGTTGTCTCAGTAAAATCACCGATCAAATCAATGGAGTATCATGTGAACAGTTCGTTAACCTTTCTCAGGTTCTTCCTGGACTAGAAACGTGTGAATACCCTGTTCAATTTCCTACGATTCCTGTGCTCTTAGGCCATGTCCGCTTTTTATATTACCCAAAACAGATTTTAAATATTAGTCTTGAATTAGCTCTCATACCCGATTATGTTTGTTATGATGAACAACTGTGCGATTTTCTCAGGCCTACATTTTATCATGGAAATTTGACTTGTCGGCATCGTTATGAAATGGGCCTTAAATCGGATGTCGAATTAAAAGACTGGAAATCGATCATTGATTCAATCAAACCTTATTTTCATGGTTGTATCAGTTTTCATTATCACAACATTGAACCACATAACTCGTCGTTGTATGCATGTAAGAATTCTTCGAAATACATTTCCAAATATCGCCTCATTGACGGCATATCGGATTGTGCTTTGAATGATGATGAACAAGTATCTGAATTGAGTTGTTCATTGAATCATCCATTTCGATTACAATGTCTTAATGAAATTCATTGCCAATCGATTTCCTTACTACGAAATATTTGCCAATTTGGAAGACAGAACAATTTCGATGAGATCTTATTTTATGAAATCTGCGATCGAGTCACCGATCTGTCCCCTATGATAATCAATGGACGAAACCACTCGGATGAGACTGATTGTGAAGATTGGCAATGCAACAATATCTACACACGTTGTGACGGATTTTGGAGTTGTCCACATGGTGAAGACGAAGAAAACTGTACCCGTTCAATTTGTCCTAAAGACCTTCTTCCCTGTATTTCATTAAATAGATCGGTATTGATCTGTTTACCTGCCAATCAAGTTGGTGATGGAATCATCGATTGTCTTGGAGCATCCGATGAAATTGAATATTGTCGAGAGAGCAATGAACATTATCGAATTCGCGGATTTTACTGTTCGAATGACAGAATATGTGTTCAGCATGGTGAACTATGCAATGGTAATCAAGATTGTCTTTTGGGTGATGATGAAAACGTTTGTGCACATCGTTCACAGTTATGTGAAAAATCAAATTTTCATAATCTTACCGATGCAGAATATGTCTTTTGTCAAATTGGCTCTATAATGAAGCCTTCTTTTTCACTAGAAACGGCATCAATCTATCCTCCATTACCAATTGTACAAATCAATCCAGTCAATAATCAATTGAATGAGCAATACATATACTCTTCACCTGGTAAGTTTTCACAGCCCAACATTTGTAACTATGGTCTGCAAGTTTATCATTGGCTCGGACTTGACAATATTAGTATTGTATCTTTTTGTCCACCGAATTATTATGGCGATCGATGTCAATTTCAAAATCAACGTGTCAGTGTGACTCTCAGATTAGGACTGGTTGAACGTCAGTTACCCTATACAATTGTTATTAGTTTGTTTGAAGATGACAATGATCGACAAGAAATTTATTCATATCATCAATTGACTTATTTACCAAAAGATGGCTGCGGTCGATCTTTGAGCATGTATCTTTTGTATTCGGCCCGACCGAAGAACAATTCGAAAAACTGCAGTATTCATATCGATGCATTCGACAAGAATTCGTTAACCTATATAGCAAGTTGGCATTTAAAAGTTCCATTTCTATTTTTGCCGGTCAATCGGCTAGCCGTATTTTTAACTTTACCAATTTCTCGAACATTACATCATAGCCACTGTCCTCTTGAATGTTACAAAGGTACTTGCGTAAAATATCTCAATGAAGAACATTTTTTTTGTCTGTGTTATTCCGGTTGGTCTGGTGCGAAATGTCATATTCAGATCGATTGCACTAACTGTTCGTCGAACTCGATCTGTGTTGGTACCATTCAAAATCGACCCATCTGTGTTTGCCGTCTCGGTAAGTTTGGTCCACGGTGTCTCCTCGACCAGTCATGCCCAGAAAAATTTTGTGAAAATGACGGTCGATGTGTAATGATCGATGAAAGAATGATTAACAAGAGTTATGTATGTATTTGTCCTCAATCCTTTTTTGGCGTAAGATGTGAACAAATCAAACCGAAATTAGAAGTTTCCTTTCTCAATATGGAAGTTCCATCGTACACATACGCCTTTATATATCAAGATACCACGTATAGACAGCCAGAACTGCTACATATCATACTTCAGAAAGTGAAGATGTTTCAGAACATTATTACATTCTATACTCGTAGTGCATTCCGAATAGTTATTCTCAAGACTGATATAAATTATTATTTGGCTGTTCTTCAGCAGAACAAATCAACGAACATATCAACAACAATTGGTCCATCGCAAAGATGTGTTCCCTATCAGGAACTGTTCAGCCCTAAATTACTTACATTACCACGAATTCATCGATTAAAGAATTATCATGTTCCATGTCAAAATAATGTGGGGTTACAATGTTTTATGGATGAATTATACATGTGCCTATGTACTGTAGAACACCACAGTAACTGTTTTTTATTTGATTCTAATATGACTTTCGAGTGTATAGATGACCTGTATTGTGAGAACGGTGGAATATGTTTGCAACATAAAGCAGAATGCCCCGAGAGCATTCTATGTGTATGCACTGATTGTTTCTTCGGCAATCGTTGTCAATTTTATGCCAAAGGGATCGGATTGACATTGGATGACATGCTGCGTTATGCAATTCAACCAAATGTAACCTTCAGAAATCAATCAATTATCGTTCAGTCGAGTTCAGCTATCATTATGTTCTTATTTGTAGTTGGTTTATTGAATAGTCTTCTCACTTATTTGGTGTTTCGTCATCCAAATTGTCGGCAAACTGGCTCTGGAATGTATCTTCATGTATCATCGATCGTTTCTGGCCTTACTATTAGTACATTGACAATGAAATTCTGGTTCGTTGTAATTACTCATACTTATCAAAGCATCGATCGTCATATTCTTCTTGGAGGATGTATATCAATTGAGATAGCTCTGAAACTCTTTTTATATATCAGCAATTGGCTCAATGCTTTTGTGGCTATTGAACGAGTGATAACAGTTATAAAAGGAATTCATTTTAATAAGAGCAAGAGTAAATTTATTGCAAGATGGACACTTCGTCTTTTACCATTCGTTATTCTGGGTTCGATGAGTCATGAATTCATCTATCGTGGTTTATTCGATGATTACGAAGAGCAACGTGTTTGGTGTGTATTTCATTATTCTCAGTCGGTTCAAAATTATTCTACAACCATTCAACTTTTTCATTTTATTGTTCCGTTTTTGATGAATCTATTCTCTGCTGTCTTCATCATATTCAGTTTGGCTCGTCGACGAGTAGTAATTCAAAATCAGCAACGTTATGCACAACAATTTCTTGCACAATTGAAAAAAAATAAACAACTTATTGTCAGTCCTATTGTGCTGGTCATTTTATCAGTTCCTCGACTTTTAATCACATTATTTTCGGGATGTGTGAAAGCATCTCGAAGTCCTTGGTTGTATCTGTTAGGGTATTTAGTTTCGTTCATTCCAGCAGTTTTCGTCTTTATCATATTTGTTCTACCGTCGTCAACATACAAAAAACTATTCAGAACGATGATCATCCGTTGGCGGCGACGTTTTTTTCGTTAATGAATCTTTTCCTTGAAACAAATCAGGGACATAATGCACATCTCATTCTATAGAATCATTCGGCGTTGACATCAAATAGTGCAAATAATTCTAATTATTTTGCTTTGTATTTTGCTTAGTATATAGTGTTCTCCTCTATTGCTTACAGCTACTATTTAATGTAAAGTACACAAGTTCTTGTCTATATATACCGTATATATCAGCTTACTAGAAGAATATTTTCGAAAGTACATGAACACATTTCTCAAGAGTATTGTCGGCAGTCAATAACGAGAACATAATACATTTGCAGCGAAAGTAAATAGTAATGAGACTGATTTTGATGGAATTAAATCGGCAGTTTTTAATATTTAGTTTTTACGTAATTCTCGGAATTTTCGACCTTATTATAATTCCAAAATGATGTTCAAAAATGTGAATTATATGTAACGGTCATCATCAGCAAGTTTACATCATTTGAGACTTTCATTCGAAATTTATAGTAATTCATAGTAATGATGGTATTACTATGACAACATAAACAGTTTAGAATTATAATAAGGTCGAAAATTTCGAGAATTACGTAAAAACAAAATATTTTATAACTGCCGATTGATTTACATCTACATCATTCTCATTACTACTTACCTCGTACTCAAGCAAATTGATATTTATATTCGTCCTAATTGCAGTATTAATGACTTGAGCTTACAAATAATTTTAACGCATTACATTCATTTATACTTTAAATTAAAATAAATAAATTAGCTATTTGTTACCGTATATTCATACTTAATATCACTACTAAATATTGACACTTGGTATTTTGTACTTGATATTCCTGATATATATGTTGCATCTACGTACTGATTATTAGGTTATGGAATCGTTTATGCTGTCATAGTAATACCAGTAATACTAGTAATACCATCATTACTATGAATTCATTACTATGAATTCATTACTATGAATTTATAATTAAAGTCTCAAATGATGTAAACTTGCTGATGATGACTGTTACAATATAATTCATTTAGATCAAATTCACCATCATCTGGATCATTTTCACCATCATCTAGATCATTTTCACCATCATCTAGATCATTTCCACCATCATATAGAATTATAGAAAGGTCGAAAATTTCGAGAATTACGTAAAAATTTTTTTTATAACTGCCGATTGATTTACATCTACTACTTACCTCGTACTCAAGCAAATGCATATTGAAATTACGGAATCAATGAGCCGGGGATGGCGTAGTGGTTCTATGCATCTGACTCTTAGTCAGATAGGAGATGGTTCGATTCCTTCCCCCGGCTCGGTGTCTTCGGAGTCAAGATATACGGTATCGGAAGAATAAACAAAAGGAAGAACAGCA
>CAJNYU010001677.1:13919-46669 GCA_905331475.1 Rotaria socialis | reverse complement strand
GTGCGAAACGGTTGGGGTGTACTACCGTATACGACACGGCGATATACGGCCGTAATACGGCGCATACCAAAACGTTAAAATACGGCCCGTATACGGCCGTAAATTCGGCGTATACGACCGTGTACGTCATCGTAAACGGCCGTTTACGGCCGTATCTAGTCGTCGTAATGCTCGACCTGGGTAGTCGAATATTATAATGTACGCTTTTTTTTTATGTAATTGGCGTGATTCATGAAATGAAATAAAGCATGGTTTCATCAATACAAGCACTTCTTCTATCAGAAATCATCACAATGGAGAAAGTCAAGAGATTGACGCTATTCAATGCTCGTGCAGACAAGTGTGCATGATTTGCCGCATTTAATCTCTCATTTTTAGGAGTCTACTAATAACTAACTGCAGCCTTTTATGTGATGTGATTGATTGCTGATGGGCCTATGTTTCGATAGCTGAAACCAGAATCCTAGTCATTGAGAGAAAATATTTTTAAATAAGCTTTACTATGCTAATCATGATTATTACTGTAAAGTACAGCTGAACCGCTTACACTGTCAATACCCTCCATTTTAGCAGAAATATCCTGAAAAATGATGAAATCAAATTTACAGTGTAAACTTGACGCTTTCCCAACTGATATAACACGATTCGCCTAAAATCTGCCCTTAAAAAGTCGATATAATTTTACGTAAAAACAACCCGCTGGAAGGATGGTTAACGACGATACTTGTATTGACAGCAGCAATCGACCATATAGCGAAGTGTCATAAAGGTCGCATGAATAGGATAAAAGTAGCTTTTCATGCATTTCATTTGTAGAAATCATCAATTTATAATTGGTAATCACCCACACACTGTTTGTTATCAAAACTGACAGACATAAGCAATGTATACCCGTAAGTCAATCAGTAGGTCTCGATACTGAAAAACTGTTGGTAATCGTAGGATATGCATTAAGAAAGCATGCACAAAGCATTTGGCACTGCTCTGCGTAGTACATAGGATTTGTGTCGTACGGTGTGAGATAGTGTAGCGAGCAGTTTTATAACGGAGCACAGTTTTTCTGGGCATCTGTTGACACTTAGTCAGCTGAGACTGGGTGCATCTAGGCTACTGAAACTCGAGGCTGTAATTTGGCAGCGAGCACGTCGATACATGTGCTGCTGACAGTGTTAAAGGAATGGCTATGATAATGGAACACATCGTAGTTTCTGATATCTATAGTGGACGCTGATTATCGTTTTTGAAAATAGCACTAATCGACATTAACACCGACGAGGTTATCACTAATTCTACACAAGAGCATGGTGCGTACTCTGAAGAAAAAAGGAGTTTTGCAGAACCTTTTTATGGGTTCTGCTATCGTGTAAAAGACAGAACCCTCAGAAAGGTTCTACATCAAAGTGGGTTCCGTGAAATCCCAACTGAACCACTTACAATTCTTCATCAGAAATGGATTAGTCTAAAATGGTTCTGTGAGAAACCAACGAAACCATTCGTAATGCGTCACCAAGAGTGATTCAGTCCAACAGAAAAAGTTACCAATATGAATGGTTTTTAATAAAATATCAATTACTCCACGGATATTGGTTTTGCACCACAGATGTAGTTCAGTATTTCAAAAATATGGTGTCTCACTATAAAAAGACGTACCATAGAAACGTTTCAATGAGTTTTCGAATCAACCTCAATAAAAAAAGAACATATATTTACAGTTTCCATAGAACATATGACTTACCAATGATATGCCATCCAGATGAACCTAAACATAAAAAAGAAAAGTGTATGACTTCATTACAACATAACAGGTGCGCCATAAATATTTAGACTGTTAGTATTTTCCGAATCTCTTTTCTTCCTCGTACTCCATTAAGCTGATTCTACTCTCAAAAGATTCCACGTTCAATTCTCTACAAAATAGTGTATAGACGATAATACAAAATTTTGGGATATTGTTTTGGTTGAACAAAATATGAGGTGTCCCAAAAAACGGAAAAAGGTAATCGTTTTCTAGCAAAGCTTTGCAATTTTAAATCTCTGTCAAAATTGTGTACAAATCAGATCCCAAGTTATGTTTTTACAATTCAGATATTCTCTATCTGATGGGGACTAAATTCATTTTTTCTACTTCCGTTAACCTGATAGAAAATGGCTAATTAGCTGCTTGCCGCCATAACATCAGCGAAATGTTAGTGTTATGAAGTGGTACCATCTCGATTTTTTAACAAAACAATATTTAAAACTATTTGAATGTGTATTTAGTAGGGAAAAATATTTGTTTTCATATGATGCTTGAACGAGTCTGGTTGGTTTAATCTTGTTCGAAATATGATCAATCTGCGGATGGTCCTAATAAGCAAGTCAAAAAGGCTAAAAACCAGTGATGGGGCTTTTACAGAAATCATGAATGAAAGGATAAAATAAAGAGAAGAATTTCGCTTTGATGGCCAATCGAGAGAGAATTTCAACGGCTACAATTTTACATATTTAGCTTTAATACGATTAAACAGCTTGATTTATTATTAGCGAAATACCAATTTTTAAGTTACACTTTTTCAGTTTTTTGGGACACCTCGTATTTTGTTCAGCCGAAACAATATCTCAAAATTTTGTATTATCGGCTATACATCATTTTATAGAGAATTGAACGTGGAATCTTTTGAGAGTAGAATCAGCTCAATCGAGTACGAGGAAGAAAAGAAATTCGGAAAATACTAACAGTCTAATTATTTATGGCCGACCTGTTATGTAGTTTACCATTTAATATTGTCCAATATGAGCCTAGACAAAAAATGAAATATTCAGTTTTTGGTTTCAAATATACATAAATTTAAACACAACTCACTTTTGACATGTAATAATGATAAACGTGAATATAAACGGAACATATCTATTTTTCATTTCAACATGTATAACTTACCGTGCCACGTTGTCTCAATATGAACCTAAATATAAAGAAGGAGAATATCTTGTTTTTGTTGTAACAGGTATAACTGACCATTCCATATTATCTTGAAATGAATCCATATATAAAAAAGGATGTTATGCTTCCCTTTTAGATTTTATTTTATTTTATGATATTATATATCAGGCAGTGAGAATCTAGCGAAACATAACTATATCAAGAACTGACGATGAATATATATATATATCCGAGAAGAAAAAGGAGAGAAAAACAAACAAGCAAAAAAGGAAAAAAACAAATAACTATCGACCTCTAACTTTATATAATAAAGATGTCAGATCCTAACATCCTTCCCCAAGCAATAAAAAGTTTTTGCTTACTAAAACTTTTTTATCTAATGTATGCGGAAATTCTAACAAATATAACGAGAAGAAACAAAATAAAAGAAAGAACTTCATAGAAAAAGAAAATCATGTGACATAAATGTATCAGATAGAAAACGAAGAAAAAATATTCATGTATCACCGAGAGAGAAAAAACTATCAGAAAAAGGAAAGAAAAAAAGCAAAAAAATATAACGGGAAGAATAGCTATTAATACACACAAAAATAACAAACAACATTTATACTATTTTTGTTTTTGTTGGTGTTGTTATCGTTCACGATAATGCTCATGATGGTGTCGACAATGATGATGTTGATAATAATAATTATGCCGTGTAAATAATCCTTCAGATAATTGTTGTTTCAGTATGTCATGTCTAAAACCAATAATTAATAAGCCATCGACGACTCTGGCTTGTGTATGTTTGATTTCATTTTAGCGAAGAATTGCTTTTATTAATTTCATCGTAAATCGATAATAAATATTGTATTTGATATAATATCGATAACGTCGCATTCAGAATGTATTATTTTTGATGCGGTTTCTTCGTCTTCTTACTTCTTTGGTTCGGTGTCGATGAGCAGATTTATGTGGTCGTGTTGACGGTTGTCGTTCACGATCGTCAATTCATTTAACTTGGCCATCATTATGAATAATTAATTCAATATCATTTGCAAGTAATTGATCAGTTAGTTGTTGTTCATCGTCTGAAATTTCCTCAATAGCAGGAGGTGCTTGTTTAACTGGGCCAACAAGTTGATTAACGTAAATTTCATCATCAGAAATTGGTTCTAATTCGTCATCACCAAGTAATGCATTAACAAATTTTTGTATTAACATTTTTTTTAATTTTTTTGTTTTTTGAAGAAATGACGGTGGTAATGTTGATTTAAATGAAATAAATAAATCATTGATTCTTGTATTTTTTAATTGTTGAAATATCCATTTTCTTAATATTGGTCGAATCCAATAAGTTGTTAAAAAGACATTGTAAATTGCATAATTAATCATGTTTTGTCTTCGAGATGATGATAAAGTTGAATTGTTTGTCGTTAATTCACCTGCCCAATTATTAACTCTAGTAGATTTGCCGATGAATAACTGTGCAGCATCAGGAGAATAAGATGGACGAATTAATTCAAACTGAAATAATTCTTTGTGCCAATATTGGTAACGCTAAATTATGTACGAAGCTAATTAAATACTATTTCTTATAAATCATGTAACAATAGTTTATCCTTGCCCCTGATGTGTGAAAAGTTAGAGGACAGAGTTGTGTCGTTCTCAACCACTCTCTTCTTGTAATCGGTCATCTTCTTCTTTCCTTCTGTTCGGTCAAGGCGATTATAATAGCATCGACGTATCAATTCTCTTTTATAATTAGCCTTTTTGTTACTTGGATATACATCCATTTCTTCCTCTTTCTTGGTGGCGTATATAAGCGTGTGTTTTGTATTACATGGATACATTTGTATGTAGAGTATAGTTGAATAAACATCGTGTAGTAAAACACTAAACTATCCCACTCGATTTGTCATAACGATTTAGAATGAAGTAGTATTAGCGTCTGCAGATGTCGTTAACAGATTCTAAACGTCTAACTCTATATCTCCTTTAATCTGATTGTTCTTGTTCTGTTACGTCACATTGGTCAATCAACTCACGTGATTGACTTTCCAATATATATATATATATATATCATTCGTTCTTATAACGTCGTCATTCCATCTCTTTTTATTTTCTTTTTCAACTTCTATTACGTTGTTCATCTTCAACGACTTGATTAAATATATTCTGATCAAACAAATACTTGTTTGAACCAGCTACATAATCAATTATTTGATGTAAGTTATTTCATATATTTAACATAGTAGAGTTCATCTCTAAGTATTAACATCCCCTTAATCAGAGCTAACAAGTAGCTCGACTAACATCAATGCCGCGTATAACGGTAGAGTTAAACTTATTCTCTTTTTGTTACATTCTTGTGTAATCTTATACATTGAATCTTGTTTAGCTGGAGTAGAATAATATGGTTTGGATGATGGAGGTGGATAATCAAGAGTTTTAATTGCATGTGGTTTTACATTAATAACAATTGTAGGTTTAGTTGTATCAAATAATTTTGCATATTTATCAAGAATACGTTTAACTTTGTCTTTTTGTTCAGCATTAGTAATATGTTGAATTAAATTAAATATATTTTTCTGTACTAATGAATAATCTATATGTGAATCTTTTTTAAAAGATAAAGTAGGAATAGTACTTGTACCCACCCAATAGTATACCTTTAAGTAATAAACGAACTTCATTTGTTGGATTGTGAAGTGAAATAAATGATGTATGACGATGAATATTTAATGGAGTATTTAACATAAGTATAGGTGATCGTTGTTATAATTTAAAAAAGGGACGAAATAATACTTGAGCTGATGATAATGCAGCTGATACTGGAATTAACACCTTTGGTTTTGGTGGAATTCGAATATGTTTGATTAAACGTGCCGGATAATTAATACAATGTTTGTTGACGTCAAATTGTAAGGTGGTACGTTTATGACTATCACGAATCGAAACAGTTCGTTCTTCAGTATTAATAATCAATTTATATTTATTGATGAAATCCATACCTAATATACGATCAACACATAATTCTTTAACAATAAATGCTTTGATAGAAGTTAACATATCACCCATGCTAATATATAAATGTATACTGTGCTAAGAATAGAAAGAGATGTATAATCATCAGCTAAAATTACACGACTAGATACTTTATTAATACGTTTTTTTTTATATGATAGATGTAATGTCTTTATAGAAATAAAAGTTCGATTTGCACCTGTATCAATCATCGTCTTCATTAGTTTTTTTTTATTTACAATAACATTAAGATATATTGTTGAGTGTAAGATGAATATCTTGAAGGATCATAACGTCGGATTTGTTGATTCCCCATTCGTGTAGTATGCGGATAATTTGGACGAAATTGTTGACTTATTGGCTATTGAAACGTGTGTTGTGGAAATTTCCTAAATGATTGTTGTTGAATAAATGGTCGTGTTAATGATTTTGAATGTGCAACGGCATTGATTGGGTGTGGGTGTGGGTGTCGTACGTCTATTCTAACTTCCTACACCCACACCCTCAGAACATACCTGATGATGAATGGATTAAGCCCTATTCAAAATGCATAGGATAGTAGGTTGGTATCTATTTATATTATAAACACATCCACCCCTCACATCTCACACTCAACACATTTAATCTTAACATAAGATTAATGCTGGTGATTTCCCCTAAGACTTCTATAACTACTTTGTTTTGATATCAGATTGAATTTCATGCAGAATATTAGAATTTCGAAGTTACCTGATGATGCTTAAATTAAGCCCTGATCAAAGCGCGTCATGATTAGCTTGGAATTCGTTTAGAAACTCACATTCTCATCCTCACCTTCGAATATACTGCCCAACTAGCAATGAGGTGAAAGTAGATAATTCTTTTATCATTCATCAGTAAAAGTGCATCAGGACTCTACTTGAAATAATGCCACGATTTCTATGAATTGAAGCACTTCATACATGACCGCACAAACTTTATATAAATTTATTTCAGCACTGTGAACAAATCATAACATATGAAGGCACTACATTGATAATCATCAAAAAAGATGAGAGTATACTGATAACAAATGACATGATGTAAAGCCACAATAATACTACACTAGTGCAAGCTAAAAGAGGTAACACCAACATAAGCAGGACAATTAGAATGAACTTTACATGGCAATCAGCATATTCTAACTTGTCCTTAAAAGCTTCAAATGTAGCATTCCGTTTTCCTGTGCGAAATTCGTGGATCATGTCGAAAGAAATAAAAATGGCAACGAAAACGAACAAAAAAACAAAGATCCACATTTTTGGCAAAATCGATGATAAAAACAAGCTTTTGTATTCCAAGCAAGGCTTAGTGTAATCAAATGCAAATAGAAACAAGCCAGGTATCACTAGAGATCCTTTAAATACAAAGGATCGTATGGACCGCACCACTTTCGTATGTAAACCATCTATGTATCCATTCTCGTACTCCAACAACGTACCGACGATGTTTAGTACTAAGGCTGCCAATATTCCAATCCAAAAGCACACTAAGAAGAAATAATGAGATCCTGTTCGATGAACGAGCCAGTTCAGTTCATTATCATTAGAAAGGGTAATTGCGTTTGTTTGATTGAAGCAATCCTCTTGTGTATGTTGCTCTTTCACAATATAATAATGGGTATTGGTATTATTTTCATAGTGATAACCACCTCGTTTCTTATACTTGTGGAATGATATCATATCAAGCACGAAGACAACAATGGATGCAGCAATAGAAACTACACACATTACTTTTCTACATGTCGCCATGGAAGATGATCTTATCGATAGCGATCTGCAAAACTAAAACAACAACAACAACTTCCGAAGACAATGCTTTAGAAAAACTCGCCACTTGTCTGGAGTATTATTGCTGTGGGGCAGAGGGATTTAGAATATCTGCTTTTCTATCTAACTCAGTTGAAGACTGCAAGTCGTTTAATTTTGTTGATACAAATTTTACTCGTAATTTTCTGTCCTTGAACAATTGTGACCTCATGATTTTTGTGTTGATCGATTCCCCCTGAGATTGCCGATGTTAGTAGAGTATTTGTTTTTCGTACAAAAAGCTTGTTTGTCGGAAAATTGAATACTTTTGAAGGATGGGTGTAGGCGTCGGTGTGGTTGCTAAGAAAGAACGAAACCATAGCCTACACACATCCTCACTCTTTATAAACCATTTTAGGGTTTATGATAATCTTCAAACCCTTGAAGAGTTTTTGGAAGATCATAGATAAGATGACGGTTTAATATTCTACTCTGTTTCTTACAGTGTAGTAGATTCTTCTATATAATACACACCCTTACAACTAGGGGTGGACCATTTTTTTTAACGGAACTTAATTAATGACATTAATTAATGACTTCCATTAGCCATTAATCTTAATGGTTAATGTTTTCTAAGAAAAACTTAATTCATTAATATTAATGATTAATGAAAAACATTAACATTAATTTTAAAATTAATGTTTTCATTAATCATTAATATTAATGTCAATGTTCTTGAATGATATTAACGGTTAAAGGAAACATTCACCATTAGTATGAATAGTAATGTTTTCGTTAATATTAGGGATTATATTTTCATTAATCATTAATATTAATGTTAATGTTTTCATGAAAACATTAATTTTTCCATATTACTGAATTAGGCTTTTCTAAGGAAACATTATCTACAATTATTAATCAATTAACTGATCTTAATAGCTAATGTTTTCTCCGAAAGTGTTAATTACTTAATATGGAAAGTTATAATGCTTTCATGAAAACATTAACCATTAATATTAAGTCATTGATTTTAATGAAAACATTAACATTAATATTAATGATTAATGAAAGTATAATCCCTAATATTAACGAAAACATTACTATTCATACTAATGGTGAATGTTTCCGTTAACCGTTAATATCATTCAAGAACATTGACATTAATATTAATGATTAATGAAAACATTAATTTTAAAATTAATGTTAATGTTTTTCATTAATCATTAATATTAATGAATCAAGTTTTTCTCAGAAAACATTAAGCATTAATATTAATGGTTAATGAGAAACATTAACATTAATATAAAATTAATGTTAATGGCCCACCCCTACTTACAACCAATATAATTTTTTTCGGAATAGTTCTATTTCATACTATGAAAGCCTCCAAATATAAAATGTCACATTCCTCTGCATTGTCTTCTTTATTTTATTTCAGATTTATTCACGAAAACAACTTTCAGTAACCGAAGCAAATCTACCGTTTACCACATATACCACGAAATAATTATGAACTGAATGCCGATCTCGACTGCTCTATTCACACAAGAATATATTAAAAGTTAATTTTTATTCTAGAAAATTGAATATGCAAATATATCACTAATTATTATATCGAAAAAGTATTTCAAATATTATTTATCATTTTATAATTACTAGCCAACAGATATAATATTGAGATTCCACCTGATGAAGTCCCGGCATGAACAGAAATAACCGTTGTAGTGGAGCGGTAACATATCTAGTTCGCGTCTTATCCTCATCCACACTCTCACGTATACCACATTGTCTCGCAATATAAACAAAACCTAAACCATTACTAAATCACACACTTGATTTGGCACTTATTTCCTTGTTACAAAAGTTACTTTTAATAACAATAAAGACAAGTCATAAAACTACATGACCGTCCGTCTTAAAAGGTACTTTATTCACTGCTTTGCAATCCTATGAGAATTACAATAGACTTTAGATCGATTTAAGCTGTCTGGTGAGGCTCTTAATCAAGGCCTAAATCATTCTCACCTTCAAGATAGTGAATATTGTGACGTAAACATATGTCTTGATGATAAATTTTTGAAGAAATGTATATTGACAAACACGTGCGTGTTAATAAACTAAAATATCTTATCGTCCTATCTGATGAAACAGAAAATGAAAGCACTTATCACTCAATTCAAATTCAAATTTCTTATCATTGAAATAAACAAAATATACAGGGTGTCGCAAAAGTCATCTTACTGAAAAAAATTGAATATCTCCATTAAAACTCAAGCAAACAAGCTGATCTTTTTATCAATGATATAGGCATGTTTAAGTTTTATACATTCATAAATACAAGATTAGATAGACCCGTTTTTAAGTATATGGTTTTCTTTATCCTATCTGTGAAAAAGTGAACGCTTATTGTTGAGATCAATGGTGATTCTTAACAGAGGGTGTCTCTGTGCATATATTTATCAATTCAAAGCTTGAGTATGCCTCTATCGTTGATAAAAAGATCAGCTCGTTTGCTCGAGTTGAATCGAAGATACTCAATTCTTTTATTTCGCGGTAAAGTGACTTTTGCGCCACTCTGTATTGGCATGAATTTAGATGATTAGTAAAATAATTAGATGGTATGATCAGTAACAAAAAATATTATAAAATCTGTTGATTGAATGAATGATCAGTTATATATTAAAGTACCAGTAAACTAATTAGTTAAATGATCAGTTGTTAAATAAAAAGGTTATGTAATAAAATTGTAATATCAGTTAATAAAATAGAGTAACAGTTAGTTAAATCAAACAATAAGTAAGGAAGTCAAAAAGTAGAGTAGCCATAAGTTTGGTAATATGACTCTCGCCAATGATGGCGAAACTCCACCACATTTTCAGTTATTAGAGGAAATGATATTGATATATGATATGCACTCTCCACAAATCCCATACAGTTTATCTTATGTTTTTGTCAACTTGACGAACATACGGCAACTTTTGATCCAAAGTTGAATGATTCAAAGAATGTCGTTACTGTAGCGAATTGCTCAAGTTGACTAGCGTGAATATTGGCGAAATCTGGATCGACATACACCAGTATGCCTCCTGGACTCCCGCCAATAATTCGCGAAAATCATATTGGCGAAGATCGAGTATCTCAAAAAGTATACCAAGGTGATTTAGGGTGGGCTATGGCTTTGACTGAATTTGAAGAAACAAATCTAGTGGACACAAACAACCACAGTCCCCACTCACTCACCATCATATCAAGCCCACACCCATCATCGCAACGAGTGTTTGTTTAAGAATTTGAAACAGCGATCGGCGACAAAGACTGTCCCGATTGGTATGAAAAAAAAGAGAAGTCGACCAGAAAAAGCAAAACGTGCTTGCTAATGCAAAAATTTATTTATGATTTTTCCCATTTCAATTTTTTTCTTTTATTCTATACTATATTGTATGGATAATTTTTACCTTTTCTAATGGTAAAATCTGTCTTATTTACTTATCAAGTTTTCTTCTTTTACTTATCAAATTCCTTTTCTTTACTGGTACAAATGATGTATTTTTACTGCTATTTCATATAATAAACTGATCACTTTCTCATTATTTACTGGTACTCTAAATACTATCATGTCATCTATTTTACAAATCGAATATTTTGTTGCCCTCTGCATTGTGAAATTAAAAAACTAAAGGCTGGTTTACTCATACTTTCTATATAATTAGATTTATTTTGATGTAAAAAAAAACGTGCTTTAGTTTAATTTTACTGGAATCTTTTATCAATGTTTAACTAATTTTAGTCGTATCACTAAATCGAAATGGCTTACAAATTAGACATCGTGCACAAGAAATATTACTACAATAAAAGAATAGAGCTAATTAGTGTTTCGCTAGTAGAAACAGATAGAAGGGCGTCTTATGACTATGATAGAGGGACGGCTTGGAAAGCTGAAGGCGGCGATTGGAGTTCAACATATCGAATGGCTGCTTATTTTCAAACAATTCAAACCAGAAAAATTTACGAAGATCTAAACAAATCTAGTCAGGAAAAATTGGTAAGACAATTGGCTGCTGAGTGGCACACTTATGTTGACTATTATACAATGAAATTGAAGCTTGCACTGCATGCCAATAGAGTCATCTATGATTTAAGTAAATCGGGCATAGTTGGATCTGGCCATTGTGGTGGTTCTATAGATTTATCCTAAACCTGCGCTTATTATTAAATTTTAGCTTTATATGGTATACTTCATTTCTACTGATCCGGAAAAAACAATATTCGCAAATTATTGAAGTAAATCATTAACATTGCATTAACAGGATGGGCGTGGGTGTGAATGTGGCTGACGTTTTTTACACATCCACATCCTATTTCAATAAATAACACGAAACGCGTGGGCGAAAGTAAACTTTACATTTGATTCTAATTGATTTCACAACTTAAGCATACTATTATTTAGCATTTGTAATTAAAATTAATGTTCGACTTCAATTGATTTCTGAAAAGCGAGATTTGAGGCTATGAACAGAGTGATTTGTCTTCTTCGTTAAGATATAGGTTAATCTGTTTTTGAATAGAAGTAATAATAACGTTTAGATCATTCTGGAAATTTGTAGATTCTAACTGTTTTAAATATGGGAGGTGAGAGAAGGGGCCGACATAAGCATTAAGGTAGCAAAATCATTTCATTTCGGTGTTAACCAGTAAAGTGATAGAAATGATTAATCTAACTAACGTAGAATAGGAAGACATGGAAAACTATAGGTGCCCATTGAAGTGTAGGAAAAACTACACAGCATACGAGAAACATCACGTAGAGCAAGTAATCCAGACTCTGAAAGGAGGGGAACACTTTGTCAACAAAACGGCCCTAAATGAAAATCAGTTCAAAAATCATTTCTAACTACTATTTCACATTGTACTGTGCGTGAGTACACTATTCTGAGCTTTTACAGGCCATTTTCATAAAGTTTTAGTCTCTGTCTACAAACAGTAGATCTCTACAATAGAATATACACTACCATGAATGTTGTAGCAGCCTGCAACACATTATATAGACCCGCTAATAACCTGCAGATAAAGCTTTCCGAGTTCTAGAAAACTATCATAAAACATCAAGTAAAATATTCTGTGCTCGACAATTCTTAAACAGTGTACTATCGAAAGTGTGTGGGAAAATTACTGTTTGCGTGGCGAATGCTGAATATGATACTTAACAGATTTGATTTATAGTTGCTTATCGTATAGTGACGGAGAAGATGGTATCTGAATATCAGTTCATGGAATCGGATTGTTTATTTTTGTGGACATCCTTATTTATACTTCATTGGATACTAGTGGATCAATTGTTATGGACATCCTTTTCAGTAGTGCATTGAATCGTATGGGATGTTTTCCATGGACATCCGTATCGTTAGCTTATTGAGCAGTAGCCCCTTTCTCGTTGGTCAGTATGTTGGATTCAGAGCCGAACGGCTTATAGGACGCCCTTTTCATCATCATCTGTGACGGAGATTCGATACCGAGATTGTTGAAGTTAAATGAACAATTGCTATCCCTATTGGATCACTCGGTAGGTTTAAATGAGGTCGGATGAGTAATATGAAGAGTATTGAATTGGTTAGAATATATAAAAGTTAAACTGGTAAGTAATCACATGTGAAAAGCAGAGGAAGGAAAGGGTATAGAATGGTCTTTTCTTGGGACGGAACTTATCAATCTTGAATTTCTATTCAACAAGCCGAATAGTTATTCATACTTTTATTTCTGAAGAAAAATTTCATATATATATATATACGTATATCATTTTGATGTATAGATATAGCTATTATGTTCGTCATCCGAAGACGGTTCAAAATCTGAAATATCATCTGCATACTGAACGTTTGTGATATTAGTTGATGATGGCTGTCGATTTGTAGTACTTTGATAGCGTTCATAACCTAGAAGCCAAATAGCTGCTGCAATATGTAAGCAACAATCGACTGTCCACGGATCTGGTATGCACGTACAATACGATGCGATAACTTGTGTTGAATCAAATTGACTGTATGTATGATAGTACAATCTTTAATAAGATTATTAGATACCTCGTATTTAATAACATGTGAACATTTAGAAACACGTACATTTTGTTCTTGAGGATGTGTTTATTTTAAAAAATTCTTTCAGTTCGCATCCAAACAATTAATGAAACATTATTCAAGTTGATGGTCATTATACTATAATATTATTAAAAAAATTAGTTTTGGTCGATTGCAAAAGAATCTGTATAAAAATGAAAACAAATTTCTTATTGAATCATCAACCTCATTACGCGTTGATAATAGAAATAACAGATTATCATATGTTAGTCATTGCTCAAAAAATACTGTTAAACCATTGACTCATGTATTGGTTTTTGAAGGTACAACGTCAGCTCTACATTTTGAAATCGAATTGTTCAAATAGTTAAGTTCATTATCATCATCAACCTCATCCGATAAAAATATTTTATTGATGAAAAATTTATTACGAAAATTATTGCAATGAGAACATATTGTATTTTTTCTTTCGTTTTATTATGAAATTAACCTATCGCAATTTTTCGTCGGTCTGATTTGCTTCCACTTCTACCACAATTCACATATAGATACTAATTTACTTTTAAAAAATGTTATGTCATCAACTTTTGTAGAAGCCATACCATTGTTAAACAATTTATATGCTATGGGTCAATTCATTCTTACTTATTGAATTAAGAAAGACGAAAATTATTTTTTTAACATGTATCATCATCCCATGCCAGAAAATACGGTCAATATACGACCGTTTACGGTGAAAAAACGATATTTAAACGGACCGTATATGGTCATGATACTGGATGCAGGAATACAGCCGTATCGCAATGAGAATCCGGCGTAAATACGACCGTATACGGCGAAAATACGGCATCGTTTACAGTGCCGTATTACTGCATCCAGTACTACGGGAAAATACGGGCAGTTTACTGCCGTAAAAATGTCGCTTCCTACCGTTTACTTTCAGAAAATGAACCGTAAACGATATCCGTTTTGATCGACTTGGGATGTTAAACATTTTCATAGGAAATTATTATTTGATAACTGGTGTAATAACAACGCTACATATGATCACTGTGTTGACATTATTTTTTTTTCTTTTACGTATTTTGAAGTAAGAATATTTTTGTAGTAAGAAAAATAAAATCATGCTCTGATGAAACAAATATACAAAACGTTGTACTAAATTCTTACAAGATTTAATAGTATTTCAGCATTAGTTTGTCTTATTTTTGAAGAATACTAAACCAAAAATACTCTATTATGCATCTAACATGCAACATTATCTATACTGTACTGTGACACCCTCACTAGATTTTATAAAATACACGTAAAAATTATAGAATTTTCTTGCATTTTGTCTCTCATTATTAGGCCTGTTAAAGAATGGATGTGGGTGTGAGTAGGCATCATGATTGCTGAAAATAAGTCTCGCAAACTAGGACATGATCAAGTGATTTTTATTCAAGAGTCAGGAAGAAAATCAGGAAAATATTAAACGATATTCAGTAACTAGTTCGCTGTCTTATGCCTAATAAAACTGGAGTTATCATGCACATTATTATATACATAAGAAGCCATTTTGTATTTTACGTTGCAAAATGGGTGTGGGTGTGGTTATGGGTTTCTCTGGTCACTATTTCCTGGCACTCTAATCCACACTCACCCACACCCTCAAGATCGGAATCGGAGACGAATGATGTCTTCAGCGCCATGTTCAGTGCATGCTTCCATTGGAAAATTGACATCCGAATCGGTGAGTTTAGTACAGTCGCTGTGTTCTTCAGCATAATTTCTTGCTGTTTTCAACTGATAGACACTTGAAAAATAGTTAGATGCTAATGAAGATTTGATCGAAAAGTTTGATACCTAGAGTTATAGATCTGATATCATCGAAAGATAAGACAGGAAATGGTTCAAATAAATTGTCAATATCTATGAATTGCCCAACGTTATGTCGCTGCAGATTATCTTGGATAAGCCGTTCTTACAAGATGTTGCTTATTGAGAGCAGTTGATTCATACGTCGAACTATATCAACATCTTCGGATGAGACTACTACCCATGGGTACGTGAAAGCAATTATTAAGTGCTGGTACAATGGTCATAAAACCAGGGACGGATGACAAAGATGAATTTTGAATGGTTTGACTGAATCTTTTGAGTCGTGCATTGACACCTTCAACCACCTAACGTAGTTTCGTGACAAAACATGATCGGTTGGCATCGTATGCATCGAATTGTCGTCGAGTTTTACCAAGAAACGAAGGCATCGGAGTGTCGACCCCAAGAGCTTTTAGTACGCCAAAAGAATCACTGAAGCCTCTGTCTAAAATCATGATGTCATTTTCCTTGGCCAAAGTAAGAATATTCTCATAGTTGTTGAGCATGACATGCTTCAGAATAGAAGCGTCATTGTTATGCAAGTCGGAGAAGAATGGTCCAAAAATTGTGACTATATTCCCAGTTGTGGTTACCATAATCATGGGCTTGATCGATGTCTATTTCTTCTGCAGACTGTATGTATTACGTTGAACTGCATTATTTCGACTTTTCTATTTTTCAAAAGAAAGTGTTAGTTTGAAAATGCTCGTGACTTATGTTATCTGTATATATAGATAGGTTCCATCGAGTACCAGTATACATGGGTCTCGACCTTCAGTCAATAAGCGATTTGCGACTGGTGACGTATGCTTGTCGATAACATCCTGCCGTGTTAAGTGAGCTAAACCCAAATAGCGAGGTACGAAGTGCTTAGTGACCGCAACTCGAGCCTCGCATATGATACGGTTCATGTGGCGTTTGCTGTCTAAACCAACCATAGATGATAAAACCGAATCGCTCAAGCCCAGTTTCAATTTCATTAAAAGATACGCCAGAGCAGATCGAGCTGACTTTGCCGTTGAATTCTTCAAAGATGTTGGAGGTATATGTGACAAGATATGAGCATGCTGAGCTCAAGTAATCCAGTCAGTTGAATGTAATCAGCATCTGTTAAGCGCATGCATTCGTCAAAATCAAGGTGTTTGTTACTGTTGAGTCGTGTACGATACGATTTAAGGAGGTTTATAAGCGTTTGTCGAGAAAAAAGTCGATATTGCACTTTGTGTGGTACCAGAGACTGGAACGCTTCAGGTATCAGACGTTTATCGACAGTGTGTAGCTTGCAGCATCGGGATCCTGTAGGTATTTCGATATGGCGTCAAATGAACAATTCAGCGCGATCTGCTTCGCGAATAGTCACCGTTGAAGATACAATTTGTTTTTTGCAAACACAGCATTGACTACAAAACAAAAAGTACTTAATTGTCTGTATCCTAAGCATCTACCTTTTTGAAAAGACCGAAATTTCAATTGGAACCTCGATACCTTGTTCATCGATATTTTCATCTAAGGGGATTGTATCCATCTAAAAAGTTAGACTAAATAAAGATAAAATATATCCAGCTGCACTTACTGCTTCACTACTTTCATCCGAATTAATTTCTTCATCGTCTACTGGATCACTAGTGACAGTTGAATCATAGATTGATTCGCTATCACTGGATGATGCATTCGCTGTTTGAACACGAATAGGTCCGTCGTCCATCGAATCAGCCACCCTTGAGGGTGTGGGTGTAGAAAGTTAGAGAGCATGTACGACACCCACGCCCTAAAAGTTATCCTTTTCTTCACTCTGAGACACAACATCAGTGAAACCATTGGCCCTTTATATTTTAAAAATATTAGAGCTAACAAAGTGTGCGTTTAAAGCAAGAGGGAAAAATGCATTTCTAAAATACAAAAATACGCTGTTTCCACTTCGAATATAATCAGTACGCGATATTTTTATTTTTTTCGGTGTGCGCTGTTTTTTTATCAGTTTGTCAATAAAAGAGGAAAAAACACTACGATGTAACGAAAACACGTGACATCGAATAGCAGTTTTCTTTATTTATTCAAAATATGATGTTTTCAAAGGCTTTCTTTTACTCAAGTTTCTCTTTTATGTGTGTTGGGTATTTTTTATCAGTTAAATATTACATCTGTTCAAAACAAGTTCCAGTGTAAGTGGATTCTATGATATGACTGTAACAGAAAGGAATACTAGAAAACTACCTATTTGATTTGCCTCTTTCTACTTAACATAAAATCAGGGTTGCCAACTGTACCCCATTTTGAGGTACAGTACCCCTTTTGGACTTTTTGTACCCCATTTGGACTTTTCCCTTTACACTATATATATCAATTATCTTTCGATATAAATCAATGACATTTTTGGCTTTAACTAGCGTTTTTCTTGTGGAGATAAAAGTGTTAATCATATTAGCCGACTGTCCAAGGAGACAAAACTTTGGAAAAACGCGTTTGAACGCTCAAAATAGATCCATAATTGTGAGCCATTAGCGCTCATTAAAAACCGCAAGTAGCACATTTTATGTTCAAAATTTGTACTTTCAGAACGTAAAAAAGACGGGAAAATTCATTTTTTAGCGTTAAAGCACACTTTTATCCTATAATGTAAAAACAATGCATTTTAGCACTCAAAAACTGGAGTTTTCCGTCGGCTTCACGCTCTAAAAATGAAAGTTTTGAATACATAATGCCTTTCTTGCGGGTTTTTAATGAGCGTTAATGGCTCACAATGGCCGTCCCATTTTGAACGTTTAAACGTGCTTTTCCAAATTTTTGTCTGCTTCGGTGGTGATTCAGTCATATGAAGCACTCGTGGGCATCAAGCCGAAACTCGATGTCAATTGCGACTGAATGAAAAATTAGATTGAAGTTGAATACTAAGCTGAAATGTGAAGATTATTATTTATTTGTACAGTCGCAACCAGAAATGGTTCAACTTGCCAAAAGCAAATAGCAATACCGTCATGAAAAAAACTATGCGCCAGTTAATGTGAATACAGAGCGTTTTTTCTAATTAAACATTTTTTTTAATCTTTTGAACAGAAATATGTTGAAAACAGCAATAACTGCGAACTCTTTTGTTTAAAAACAAACATTTCAGGTCATGTCTTGCACATAGGCAGTTGAATGTGATCTTTCTTTCGCTGAAAATGCTATTGCCAGCCATTTCGTGACGTCAATTTCTTGTCTTGTAAAAAACACTTTGTACCCCACGAGCGTACCCCATGTGTACCCCATTGGAGACGTTCTGTACCCCATTCGGGACCTTAACAGCTGGCAACCCTGCATAAAATACAATATATGTAGCTTGATGAATCTTTACGTTTATTCTACGTTTACCTACCTCTGATAATCTGTTTCATCGACTAATTTATACTTTTCGTAAGTATCAACACATCACTGACGTAATAATACGCTAGATATTGCTTCGCTATTCGAAATTTTTATTCTACCACTTCTTGTGCTCGAAAATCTTCGATAAAGAATGAAGCGAATGTTGATTTCAAAACTGTCTATTGTTCACATGATCTGTAGTAAAACAAGACGAGATGAATATATTGTCATGTTGAATATCATACATATTCTTTTTAGTCGACCCGACTATGGTAAATACAGTTTATCAGGAACCCTTGAGCAAAATCTATTACTTAAATTGAGTAAATAAAACCAAATGCATATATTAGTATTCTGTCTTAGAAAGCGATCGTCCTTTTTTAATTTAGAATATATACAAAATATTTTCTTTATACGAAACTTGTGGACTGAACATTTTTCAGTTTTTGAAAAATAAATGAAGAAACCCTTGAGTAAATTGAATTTTTTCCGGAAATATTGAATAATTATTAATATGTTCTAATTTTTTAAATCGTTTCAAGTAGCATTTCGCTCGCACTGTCATCATTCAATAATTCGCACAAATGTAATTTCTATTGAAAGTCCTATTATCGTGTTATCGAGTAAAAGAACGTTGCCAACTAAGGTTATTTAAATCTAAATTCAATGAGATTTGTATATGATCAATAATCCTATCTGGGCATTTTTTCAGTTTCAATACAATATGTGATGCTACTTTGAACGCGTTCATATACGAATGCATATTCATGTGTATATCTACTGACATATTTATGACGGTGTTTAATAAATTTGCAATCGCTAACATTATCTATCAGCCATATTTTTATTGAAAAAGACTAAATAATACATAATATATTTTCTTCAAATTAACCTAAAAACATTATTTCCCCATTTGTATTGAACTTAAAATGTGTTCCGTTTCATACACGTATAAACTGAGTCTATACTATTTTTAAGATTGAATGAGTTGTTATATGAATCAATTCTGGCATAGTTACACAGGAAAATTGAATAAAAGTCATCCATTTCTTTTATATGATAATGATGAACTAGTATTCTATAGTATTTTCATATTTAATCTTCAGTATTCAATTTATTTATGAAATGACTCAATTGGTTCTTTTTTTCATTCCCTATAGGAAACTACATTTTGATCTGTAATCATTCGATTTGAAATAGACGCATAGCTAGAAGTTTAAATATACCAAGTCTAACGACCGAAGACCTCTAATATTTATCCACATTTTCCGATTCACCAATCATCGGTGATGAAATACTAATCTAAAACAATTATTTAGAAATTCTATAATCGAATTTTACAGAACAACCAATTGAGTAACTTCATGCTTTTTCAGCAAGACAGAGCATCAGTTTATTTTTCGAAATCTATCTGCATTTAACTTCCATCTATTCAACGTCTTTTTCTAAATAAGAAATATATTAAATATAACGTGCTTGATAATGGAGTTATATCCAATTCATAAGTTATCATGACTTTTGAAATACCCTGTAAACTAACGACTGATACGTTTATTCATCGTTCAGTTAATTATATCTCTCTTTTTATACACAATGTGGGATTTAGATCAAAATAGTTTTTTTTTATGTCAATGTAGTACTTCCGGTTTTTTTCTGACCTATAAGATCACTACAAAAAAAAGTATTTCTTGAATCAGCTAATTGTTTTCTATCGTTTCTTTCTGTTTAGAGGATTTGTGATTCGTTCGAAGATTGCTTATTAATTTTTTGTGCATTCCCTATGGCTTCATCAACAGAACGAAAACCGTGCAGATACGGTGGTCGATGTTTAGATATTGACGAAAAAAGACATGTTCAAGAATTCGACCATCCGTCCTATTGTCCAGATGGAGGACATTGTCAAAATACGACAGAAGATCATGAAAAAGAATATCGTCATGTATCAATGTGCCCAGATTTAAATCAATGTACGCATTTTCAGAGCAAGAATAAAACACATTGTACTCAATATCGTCACTGTCAACCTAAATGTAAACATGGAAGTTACTGCGCCAATTTTCATGATAAAGATCATATCAAAAGATACAAACATCCATTTCCTCAGCCATGTCCGTTGAGTCCGTATCACTGTGAATTATATAATAAATCATTGAAACCAGCCGAATATGGTGAATCATCACGTGATGTCGAGCAACATTGTCGTGAATTTGCTCATATATGTCACTTTGGACGTAGCTGTAAGCTTGAATCACCATTACATTTAGAAAAGTCGATTCATGTACCGCGTTTACTTTGCACATTTGGTACGGAATGTGCCAGGCTTTTGCAAGAGGAGCACTTAAATATGTTCACTCATTCGGATATTCGTGACATTCGAATTTTATGTAAACATGCCGATAAATGTCACAGTCGTCGAGACCCTAAGCATGTAGTTAAATTTCGTCATGCAATGGCACTTCAAGATAGTGGTATTGTTCCTTTCTATCATTTGAATAAAAACATTGATTTTGAACAAAATCAATCAAATAACATAGCATACATTAATAATTATGTAGAGCGTGAAAACTGGGAACCGTTACCATCCGGATCGATACCACAAGAAATCATTGAATGGTTACGTACTGTGCAACCTGTCCATCGCTGTAATCCTGAAATATTTAAATCAATTCTTATTCATGGGCATGTCATGAGTCGAGAATATATGGAAGCATTGAAAGATCCCGGTTTCACTGCTAATTCTATCCTTCATCATAGTCGCATTCGACGAATCGATGCTTTAAAAGTGCCCATATATGCAGAAAGTGCAAAGAAATATATCACTGCTCTGGTTGCCGAAGAATATGAAAAAAATGGATTCTTGAAAATGCATTCGAATGAAAATGCAGAAGAAACTCAATTCTTATCATCTGATAATTCGATTTCTACTTCTCGTTCAGATTTTATTGACAAGGAATGTGTTTATCTTTCGCATAATATTTCTTCTGATGATATGAATACAATTCATAAGAAAACAACTGAAATAGCTCAAGCTTCTATGAAACTTAAATTGAACCCTACTGGAATTGGTTATGATCGAGATAAACAATTAGGAACAAATAAACATGTTTTTAGTATTCTTGGACCCCATTTAGGTCATAATTATGGTGATGTATTTATTGTTTTCAAACGTGAAATCTTGCATCATCCTGATGCAAATTTTTCTCTACAAGCAGCAACATCATTTGTCAGTGGCCGAACTTATAAATGGCGTCCATGGCTTGGAATTGCTCCCGAGTCGATTGAAGAAAGAATTAAATTGTATCATGATTCGAAACTGCACGCTTCAATTCCAGATTATGAACGTGCCAGTGCTCTTGAACTGATAGCTACAGCAAGTTATTTTCTACAAAAGAAAACGATGAATATTGATCTTAAAACGATTATCGAATGTTGGCTTCAACTTGATTCGCATCGAGCAATTGAAGCTCATTTACCTCAACTTATTCCATTGAGTTATATCGATCATATTTACGTCGCACAAAATATATTTGAATGGCTCGACAGTGATGATGATACTCGGCGAGCAATGATTGCTGTTTTCAAAGATCGTATAACAATAACACCACATCAAGGTGAAATCGGAACAGCAGAAAGTAAATTTGGGCCGAAGCCAAGTTCCGCATTGCGAGCTGAATATCAAGATTTCGTTATCAAAGAATTAATCGAACGATTTGGTAAGCATGAAACGGCCTTACATTCAACATTTCTGCAAGGTTGCGCAATTACAATCCCATCAAGTAATTTTAAAGATAATTTCATCTTGCCTCTGACGATTTCACAATTTCATGCAGAACAACGTCTTGCTGAAATGTCGAAAAATATGACGATTTATATTTATTGGCAAATGATGAATGGAGATATGATGTTGACATTATCAAATGAACAGATTAATTCCGCTGAGCGACAGCCAAATCTTCGCTGTTTGATTTGTTATGTTGCACCAAAGCCAAGATATAGAGACTCTAATTATCATGAGCAGCCTTCTTATCTAAACTTCGGTCTACCATCTCAGCATCATACGTTTATTCATGAAGATAAATATGCAGCTAAATCAACGGTTTTCTATGTTGGATGTAATACAGATGATTTTATGACATGTTGTCTGGAAATTCAGTGTTCAACCAATACTATTACACTCTCTCATGCTGGTCCAAATGCAATCTACAATCATGAAAGAATCTCTCATTCATTTGCAAAATCAGATCTCGATCTAAACGCATTGAAATTTATTCATGTTAGTGCTGGAATTCAGACAGTGCCTATTCGAAATATGATCGTTTGTAAAGAGAAAAAATTCTATCTACACATGTCGTACGATAAAAATTTCAGCCGTAGCTCTGGTTTACCTGTGACAACGTTGCCAAATAGAAAATCAAACTTCTTTGAATATTTTACTCGAATGATATTGCATACAAAAAATGTAGAAGATGAGACGAAGAAATCATCGTTTAACAAAGCCTATGATCCTGTGCGGGCGTCTTGTCCTAAAAGCATTGATTGTCCTATTCAATTTTCCAATGATGGAAAAGATCATAATTCAAAATTTTCGCATCCATGTCGCTTCGCTGAGCTATGTCGAGATCCTGAGGCTCATCTAACACACGAAACTCGCCAAGTAACTACTTGTGAGTTAGATAAAAATTGCCAATCGTTATGTGATCCAATTCATCGAGCCCTTTATCGTCATACAGACTTGCCATATTTTTTAATTCCTTGTAAATTTCAAGCAACCTGTACAGATGTGTCAGACAAACATTGTATAAAATACTCGCACGGCCAAAGAGTTTTAGAAGAAATACAAGCAACAGTATAGAAGAGTGAACAAGAATTTATTTGAAGACATACCTTCATATAAACTTTTTATCAGATTCAATCGAGATGCCATCAGAGAAACAGAAATATTATAATGATCAACAAATATTATCAGAACAAAGCTCAACTAGTTGCACTATGGTTGATGGAGAACAAAGTGATAACTACTCTTTTTCTTTTACACTTCGAATAAAGGACGTTTGTCGATATGGAACAAAATGTCAGAAGATAATAGACGCAATGCATTGTATGAGATTTTCTCACCCTACTGTTATTACATCATTTGATACAGATTAATCTGTAACCACAAAATATCATTGCTTGTGACTTATCCTACATTCTTGTTTTCTTCTTCTATTTGATATTTCAGTATTAACGATGTACAACTATCGTTTATTCTCATGATATTCAAAAATCAAATGTCTAAAACGTAGGTTGTTTGGATAAAGGTGTTACATAGTAACGACTAAACATTATCGGTATAGTCGTTCTCGTTATACAGCTGGTGATATAACTATGTAGTGATTCTTTTTCATTCCTTTCTATATTTTCTCATTCTTGTTTATCTATAAGTTGAATCGTCTTCTTCTCGTCTTACTAAGTTAAGGACATTTTTGAGGTCATTCTATTTTTTTCTGTTCTCTATCTCTTTCTCTCTTTGTTTGGACAGACGTTTCCTCTGTCTAAAAGACATTGAGTTATCTTTTTTTTTGATATACAAGAATATATTAAAACCAATATATATCTAACTAAAGGTCATTAGAAAAGATTTTTCTATTCTTGCACCTCATTTTCGAGTGTAGGTATGTACGTGGATGCGAACATGGGTGTACATGCATCGTTTTTCTTACTACTCATATCTACAATTTTGTGAAGTATCATTGCTTAATGTGCATGGTTCCTGACGGCAATTTTTACTATTTGTGGATCAGAAGAAAGCAACATTGAAGAAGAATGTTTCAGAATAGATTTCGAGAATGCGGGCGTTTCTTCTCAGTTGTCACACCTACACTCTAGTGTTTCAATATATTAGAATATAGCACGAAACGCGTTGGCAATATTAAACTCAGTATTTCTTTTAAATTAATTTAGACTAAAGCACATCTATTTCATATTTTAATTTTGACAGAAAATGGGTTACTGAAAAGCAAGAGTTGAGACCAGCTCATTGATTTGTACCATAGACATATAAGTGAATCTATTTCCAATGGAATAACAGAGATCATTTCCTTGACGATCGTTTTTTCTGAAAGTAACTATCACCGATTACATGTTATTCACTTTACGCGTTTTATATTATCATAGTCAAGCGGAAGAAGACAAGTGATTTTCATATTTTAGCCCAAAGGAACTGCCCTTAGAAACTTTTTGTTTATTAAGATATTAGTCAGTATTCAGTAAAAAAGTGCGAGACCAGAAAATTCTTTTTGATTTGATTTTAGTGTTTAAAGCATAATTTCTCAGATTTCTTCGTGAAGCATTTTCTACATTTTGAACAGTAGAAATAGTCACCGTTGACTGATCAGTACAAATTTGTGTTGCGTTAGATGATCTTCCAGCTTTTAGGTGTAGGTGTGGGCGAAGCACTTCCATATATAACCCACACTCGTTATCAAATAAAGAACAGAGAAGAAAGACTCTATATGTATAGCCAAATAAATGTCAACAGTGTATGAAAAATCAGAGTTCTGTAGAACGTCAACGGTGGTTGAAGAGTCAACAATTAACAAAATTGTTCATTCAAATATTTTCAATTACAATCTTCATTATTTTTTATCATTGAGTTTTTTTTCTAAACAGCACCCATGACAATATAAATAGTTACAGGTTTTGCAGTGATAGACATGATGCCTACCACGGCGGCGAACACTGAGACATAAGTCACATTTATAATGACGACCATAACCATAGGGAAGACGATCACAAGCGCGGCCACCACAACGAGTAACAACATGATTGCCATCACATCGATTATTGCAACCTTGAAACTGACAAACAAAATGTTTTTCCCGCGAAGACTGTCGTGTGTTCTGTTGCATTATTGCCTAAATGAAAGCATAAAATATTGATATCCATGGTGTGGGTGTGAAATGTGAATAGGTAGTGAACATCAACGTTCTCACTAACAACCACATATCCTCTCTTTTCTACAAGACTGAAGTCTTTTCTCTCAACCGTTATCTAGGGAGTTCAATCAGGAAAGAGGAACATTGCGAAAGAAGATCGATCGAACAGTATTTACTAAAATTGTTATTCGTAAATCACTTGTTATTTTATGTTTGTGATGTATGTGTTCCTATAATGGTTAGTTTGGGCACAGTAAATGAAAGCAGTATATAGCATTTATAATCTACAATTTATATACGAAGTTGAATGAAATTTCTCACAGTGATTGTGAAAGCGTGGCAGACAAAGTCATGACTCAAATCCATGAGGTAGTACCCCTAGTCAGCTCTCCCTAGAAGAATCATCAGGGGGTCTCTAGGGATTTCGTTCTTTTACGGGGAGTCGTCGGGGGAGACTGGATTAGGGACTCTTTTTCGTACCTATCGACGATGTTATTATTTATTTTAAATGGATTTCTTTTCTTTTTTCCCAGATAGAACAGAAAATGTTACACAACATTAAAAAAACTGAAGTAAATATGAATGTCTCGTGTTATCTAAATCAATCAACAACAAAAATATCTATAGTGTACAGTTGACAGAATATTGAATATAAACTAATGAAAAACAAATCAAGTTTCTGAAGATGTATTGTATGGTGAACACACGTGGCAAAATCGACGAGTTTTCGGTTTCCAAGAAAGTAGCATATTTTTCTTTAATTTATATGGCTTTTTGAACTCCACAATAGTGTGGGGAATGATATAAGATAAACTCAGAATTTAAGTAAGAGCTTTTATCTGTTAAGAATAAGTGATCAACAACAATTGATCTGAAAAGTTTAACAAGTGTCGCAATGAAAGAGTTCTTGATGATTTTCGCATTGTCTTTGTTCTTCTAATGGTTTTTAAATGATATCAATTCGATTGGCTGGTTCCATTTTTTTCTTCTCTCAATGTTAATTGTTCGAGAAAAATAAGCTCTTCTATTTAGTTTCATTGTTCATACTCCCCTAATCGGCTCTCCCCCAACGACTCCCCGGGGAGTGCCCGTAAAATAACGAAATCGCTGGGGGAGTACCTGTCGTGAGTGCCCGGGGACTTTTTATTTGGGGGACTCCCCGAGGGTTTCTCTGGGGAGAATTGATGAAATTTTTTAAAATAAAAAAAAAACTTTTTAATCTTTTTAATTTTTAAAAACTTAAGAAGAATTTATTAGTAATTAGATATTTCATCGATTTTGACTAGATAACTCCCCGGAGAGTCCCCAGGGAGTCCCCGCAAAAGAACGAAATCCCTAGGGACTCCCTGGGAATTCTTCTAGGGAGAGTTGACTAGGGTCCCATCGATCTTTTCCTAGTCATATGCTTTTAATACTGACTCATAGAACATCTCATCCATCGGTTCTTCGTATAGATCTTGATGTCACGCATGGAAATATTCTTCTTCTCGTTCTCATTCTCACCACTGTAGTGATAGATATTCCGTGGATGTTCGTATTGGTGATGCTCATTTCATGAAACAGATATCATTAATGCTAGTCCTGTCATCAGAAATTATCAAAACCCGAATTTACATCAGGAATTAATAAACTACCTATAAATGATTTCATTACATGTTTCGCTTTGAAAAGACTATATTAAAGATTGACACCCACACCCACCCTCAAGATACAACAATTGTAGAGAGAGAGAGAGAGTAGAAAATAACAAAGAGAAATACACAGCAGAACACAACAGTGACTAAGCGAAGGTAATGAAGAACAAAAGCGATGAATGATCTATGATAAGTCTATTGATATCACTATTCACACGAACAAGAAATTCGAGAGAGGCGAGTGATCATGAATCTATCGTGACAGAGTTCTCTAGAGTTGGTGCAAATATCGGTACAGTGATGATATCATGGCGTTTGTTTATATTCCAATAGTTTCGACTCTGTTTTGTGTTGATTCTTCGTCGACACATACTTGTTAGAAGTATTGGAGTTTTGCCAAATTGTGGTAAAGTTTTCGCTTCTACTTGAACGCGTCCTAATGCGATGCCGTATTGTCCAGCCAACGGAAGAAACCAAAGCCAGTCATCATCTCGTAAACAGGCAAATACACAAAAGCATGCATCAACAAAGTCAACAATGTCTGCAGATTTATATAACATATTAGTTTCATACTGTTCAGGTGAAACATTGAGTTGTATATTATATACAAGATAGATAATCGCGTTAGCTACCGTTGCCAGACAAGAAACCATATCTGGATCATCCAGAGTGTAACCTCTCCCGAATACCCGGGTATAAGTCATGTACCATGATACGAGCCTACAATGAAACGTTCAGTTCTTCGAAAGTTTAGATAATTTATAGAAAAATATTTGCTTAGAAATAAACATTACACTTTCTATTTTCCAATAGTCGTAAACAAATCAAAGTCGATTTTTTATCGTCTTAAAGTCAACAGTTCCCATACAGGAATATAGCACTCACACTGAAAAATTTGTAGTTTTTCCATATTCAAAGAAAAAAGATCTATGAATAGAGTTAAGCATCACCGTGACTAGAAGTATTAATCTTTCATGAAATCGATCAGTCAAAATAGGGATGAACATTGAAATGCATGCGCATAATCAATTGAATAGATCACAGTAGAGCAGGATCAGTATCTGTTGTTTTATAGTTCGTGACGTTGCCACCTTTTTTTACTCGCATTGATTTGATTTTTCAGATTTTTTAAGAAATTTCTGTTCTCAGAGGCATAGCCAAATGCTTGGCAAAGGTAATTTTGTTACACTGTGTTGTACTCACCAACCCTTGGCGGCAAACAGTCCAATCACAGATGCAGTAAGTTCGATTTTATGTACTGCCATCGTATAATAACCGCCCAGAGTGTCTTGTTTAGAGTAACAAGTAGCGGACCATAAATAAAGTCCTGCTTGCACCAAATTCAAGTATTCAGGTATCATTACAATATCAAATAGTGATCGATTGCGCCAAGCCCAACAATATAGAAAACCCATGATTATACTAACAATCGCCAAGCCTAGAAAAAAAATATACATGACGTCGGTATGGCTAGTATCAGATTCACATATTGGCGATTCGCATTTATTCTGCATCTTATACGAGATAGCAAAGCACTCTTTTTTTTTAGGTACCCATGACGCAAGATTCTCGAAAATAGCACCTCTCATAATCTTTCAGAAAGACAAAACCAATTGTACATAGAATGTAGCCAAATAATAAAGCTAACGAAGTTCAAACAAGAACTCGACTACGAAACATTAATTACTGTAGAGCGATATCGTCTGAAAATAGTGCCAATCGATATGAGAATTATATTTTGCATCTATTACTATAGGTTGAAGAGATAGTACAAGTGGTATGACGCATTACGATAGAAGATATACGAATCTTAGGAGTACGATACTGAATTTAAATGCAATATGATGATAGAAAAAATTGAGGAATCTATAACTATCGATGGAAACACAAACCCGCATCAGAATTTACCGATATATAGTTGATTCACATACGGATCATTTTGTATTGGCCGATCAAGAATCGACGTTCGTACTTTACTGGCATTTGTAGCATTTGCACCTGATGTATTGTTGGATGATGTATTCAAATTTTCATTGAAATCGATGACTAAAAGACCTATTGCATAACCTACATAGATAATGTTTGGCAGCATAAATCGATTCCGTAGTGTCTTTTTCATACACGAAGGCAAACGTCTTTTTATCTGCCTCCATTGCAATGCTTGTACAATAGAATCAAAAGGTTCCAGCTCATAAAAGGACGCAGTTAAGTCAGTTATATTCTCATCGCGGCTGTTGAAAATTCTTCTCACTGCAGGACTTGAAACCATTGCGGTAGAACAAGTTGTACACTTTACCTAGTAAATGTTTCATCTTGATGATGCGCACATGGAAAATATATTCTCTTTCTTTTATATGTCGTCGTCAACCAAACATTGGTTTCCATGTGATGCTTTTCTTAGTGCTTGCTTCCCAAATGCGGTAAAGTATGTTTCCTCTTCTTAAAATTATTGTAAAATACACTACGATGTTGCGGTAGTGTGTAGGGGTGACATTTTCACTTTCTTCTTACGTTCAGAAAAGAAAGAAAAATTATTTCTTTTCTTAATTTTCCTTTTCCCCAAGAACGAAAAGAAAATTTAAAATCTTATATATTCCTACAAGTAAGCCCTATATTTATTATCAATCTCAAAGGAACTGTTTTAATATTCGTAGTTCTAGGATATGGGTGTCATAGATCAATTGAAAAAACAGATCGACCTATCTCTTGAGAAAACGACAAGTTCAATCTGTTGATATTAACTCTTGCTTTTCAGTCATTGATTAAGCTGAAAGCTATCTTAAGGGTGTGAGTGTAGATCCCAGTTTAGATCTGCATATGCTGAAATGAAAGCGAGCTCGATTCGCTCTTAATCGAAGTATTTATGTTTTTTCATATCTAAATAGGTCAATAGAAAAACAGAATATAAAAAAGTTAGAAAAAAACCAACGGTGATTAAAATGGATCTAAAAAAATTTATTTATTTTTTTTGCTTACCATTAACACCAAAAAAATTGCTACGAATTACTTACTAAAAACTGCATCGATCTAAATCAAAGCAAAAAGTTTTAGGAAACGAAAAGAAGCATTCATTCTCTGGAAAACGCTTCTCTGCTGTCTTCTAAATTTCCTCACAAAAAATAGAATATGGACCGGCCGCTTGATTTTTTTCCTTCACACTTATTCATAATCATTCTCAATGCACGCGACAAACAGTGAAAAAGATCCTCTGACGTAGCAAGAGAGATCGTTCGGAGACAGAAAGAATATGTTGTCCGAGGCACGATCGATAATTATCGATACAGAGTGGGGCTACTGGCTTTTCGTGTTATTCAAAAGCCGTTGACAATGAGGACTCATATTTCCTATAATCGTATGTGACTCTCCGATTGATTAAAAGACTGGACACAAGAAGATTTTTCCATCTTGCACTAGTCGATAAGCTCTTAATTTGTTTTGTCAGTATGCAAGCTAAATCATCAGAATTAAATGAACATACTGACTATGAAAACAAATTATTGGTCCGGCAGAAAATAAACAATGCTATAATTTTTTTTTAAAGCGATGCAAAATAATCTTTCTATTAATGTTACTAATTTTATCGATTTTATCTCGCTCTAAATTCATCCAGCTACTCAAATTTTTGTTTCGGTATTTGTTATTATGCTATTTGTAGAATATTATTGAAATGTAGAGATTATTGATATCACCATTCAAATTTCAAGTCAATATAGTAGTGCATTTACCATAACAACAAACCAAAAAAAGACTAAATATTGTTAAACGTCCTAAAAATAAAATATATTTGTTTTCATAAAAATTTAAAATCTGTCTTTTCTTCCATCGGCTTTGTTTTTGTTAATAACATTGGATATAATATAAAGTAGTAGATCAATGAAATAAAAACATAATCTTTGAATGAATAGATCCACTGTAAAATAAAATACATTATTGGTTATTTCGATTGAATAAATTTAATTTCACATCAGAACAGATGTTAACTGTGGAGTTTAGGATGTAGATCGAGGTAATTTTAACAAAATCATTCACACGAGATGATATCAATGTCATGTAGTTCTTTCACAAATAATTTTCTGTCGAGTTTTCTCTTCGTATTTCAATGTTTAGAGACATGACAACCTGTACGATGATCTTCAAAAAAAACAAGTAGGCAGAACGAATGACACTACTTGATACATTAAATATTTTCTTTT
Organism: Rotaria socialis; assembly: GCA_905331475.1. NCBI lineage: Eukaryota > Metazoa > Rotifera > Eurotatoria > Philodinida > Philodinidae > Rotaria > Rotaria socialis. The sequence goes on along the minus strand of CAJNYU010001677.1, from coordinate 14,954 downwards.
CAGAATTAATAAGGTTTGGCCATAGCCTGTCTTATCTCGTATAACTTTACTATTCATTGAGCTGAATAGCACAAGTTTCATCGATGAATGTTGGCATCTTGAAAGTTTTATTTTAGTAAATAAACTAAAGAAGTTTTGTTTCGGAATACCATAGAAGTTTGTATTGCTTTCTTTGGTTGACACTCAAAAGACGTGTTTGAAGACTGACTGAAATAATTTGTCAGGTTCTAACGGAGAAAGTCGATAGTTGACGACAAAAATACTGGAAATTTGGAAGAGGACGTACTTTAATCTGAAGGGGGAGGCTCAACTGTCCCCGTTTAATTTTGCACTCAATGGATATGTTAAGTTGTTGGATTCAAACTTATTTGGTTGATCATTCGTGAGTCTCGTTCATACTCGAAAAGAATTCGAAAGGGAGTGTGTGCATATTCAGCTCAGATTCGTTCTACGCTAGCCACTCGAAACCCATATAGGCAGAATAAAACATAACCTATTTCATTTTAGAAGATCTTGAATAGGCCATTGAATTGAGGTTTGATTTTATGGAAATATTTCCATGAAAACTATTCGTTACACAGCAGTGATTCGACACCAGGAAAATTTATCGGTTAGAGTAATATCATAAATAAAATGAATGCAAAATCTAATAATAAAATTAGATGAGATAGCGTATTTTCCTGTTTTCTTTTCAGAAGTAATAAAAATCTGATTGTATCACATGAAAACGAGGAAAGTTCTGCTCATGTATGTCACTTTGTGGTTATGTTATCAGAAAATGATACATATGAAACACTACTATTAACACATAATTCATGTTTTCCTTTTCAACATCTTTGCCATCTCATATCAATTCTCATTTTTAATTCAGTACTCCGGAAAAAAATTGTGCCAAAGAAAGTTTTTCTCTTAGACTGTTTGAACGTAGCCCAAAATGGACAGATTATGCTTATTTGAATCATTTTTGTGAAACACTATCTGAAAGGAGTGTTGAAGTATATAGGGTAGAAAGTTGGGGGGGGGGCGGGGGGGGGG
>CAJNYU010001677.1:0-13909 GCA_905331475.1 Rotaria socialis | reverse complement strand
TTCCCCCCCCCCCCCCCCCCCCCCCCCTTCACAGACCGGGACAGAGAAATTAATTAATTAGTTAATTAATTAATTAATTAATTTCTCTATCACGGTCGGTGATGAATTTTGAAGCCTCTGTAATGGTCAGCGATGGTCTCTAGAGACTCCGTACACCATAATACAGACCACGACAGAGAAGCTCCACAGACCATCACAGACCGTGGTAGACGGATTCCAGAAAAAGAGCTTTATCGTGTTTCACATTTTAATCCCACAAGGATTGCGCTAACAGCTTTTATTTTTAATGTTTTATTCTAGGTTTTACATTTAATTATTGTATTCTATTTCGTTTTATCTTCTACAATAAAGCTTAAAATATAGTAAATTCTCTTCTTAATTTTGAGCTAACTGCAGGCGAGAAATGTGATCTTGTATGAGGGAGGGGTTATAGAATCAAGAATAATCGATTATAAATGCAACACATTTTTATTGGATTCTGAGCATATCCGACTCTTCCTAACCATCGGATTCACTGTCGGATTACTCAGGGAATCCTAGTTTCGGAAACCTCGCCCTGGGAAAGTTATGTTATGATACATCGAGTTCCAAATAGTAAGCATTATCTGATTATCCAAAGATTTAATGTTTGCTAACTGATAAATATGTTCTTACTGTTACTGAAACAAATATTAGGTCAATAAACTGAAAATATAGATCATGCTTCATCAATTTTATGTGAAATTGTTTGTTGCATTTCGAGGCTTTTGTTCGAATTTTTCATTGTTTCTCTTGTAAAAATATAAATAACGATGAAAGATGAAATAATAATGACTGAAACAGGAATTGTTATTGCTAAAATGATTTCTCTTTGTTGATTTTTATTCCATTTTTTCAATGGAACTTCTGTGCTTGTTATGGCAACATTGGATATCGATGACTGCTCGATTGTAAATGTACTCGACGCAAGAGTAGTCGAAAAAGTTTGAGTTATTGCTGTGGTCACTATTGTAGTTGAATTGATTCGAGCTGTTGAACTCGAATTCATCGGTGATAACGGCGTCCATTCGGTGAATGAGAGTGGTGCAGTGCCGTTAGAAAATAATTCACAAAATAAATCAATATGGGCACATTGCTCATTTAATTCGCTTATGATTGAATCGTTCAATAGACAAATCGGACGTTGTTCTTTATCAAAGTTATCGTCAAATTTGAATATGAAGCAATTACATGGATGATCAATATCAACAATTAAAGTTGTCCTATTCAATATGTGAACAATTGGTTTGCTTAAGCAATAATCATTGTCAGTGAACCGGATGTTCTCAAGACTTATTTTAGGCGGAAAACTCCAATGTATAACTGAATCTTCACTATTAATGTCTGTCTTTCGATAGAGCCATAATTTGTCAACCTTGTTCAATTGAGAAAGGTCTAAATTTGACAAGATTTGCAGTTTTGATATCACAAACCAATTGACTTCTATTAAATTAGTACAGTTCGAAAATGATAGATGGAAAACCGTCGATGATATTGTATATAGAAACGATGTTGTTCGATTTTGATTTTCTTGAGAATTTGTTTCAATAGATGAAAATAGATTTCCAGACAAATTCAATTCACTGATAACCGTTCCATTGAAAGTCATCGAATCGATGAATTCGATTTTATTATAACTTAAATCAACTGTTCTAAGTTGACTTGCATCGCCAAACGTATTTGCTTCTAATGTTCTGATTTCATTACAACATATTGTTACATTATCTAAATTAATCATGTGTTTTAATGGATTCAAATTTGATAGAAAATTGTTTGAGGCGGAAAAGAAAGCCAATGTTGTATTTAATGGATGTAAAAACGATATTGTTCGATTGTCAGTTGTTAATGTTTCAAGTGATGTTAGAAAATTGTTCTCTAAAGCTAAAGTAACCAACGAAGTCAAACCAATAAATGAATCGACCGCTATCATTCTGATTCGATTATTTGACAAATCTAAGTTATTTAAGTTAACCATATTATTGAATATATTTGATGTAATTTCTTCAATAAGATTATTATGCAAATTGATTTCTCTCATTTCTTGAAAATTCATCATCGAAGGTATTTCAGTCAAACGATTTGATGAAAGATCCAAGTCAACGACAGATGTTGAAAGAGCTTCCACAAGTAGACTCGCATTGGACAACGAACAATTACTCACTGTTAGTTGAGTCAGTTCCATATTAATCGATCCATTAGAAACAAAATAGATTTCACCAGAATTTATAATGCTCATCTGATAGAATTTGATACCATCCATCGACTTCAAATTAAATCTATATGGACGATTATAAATGTGACTGTATTGTACACTATCGATAATTATTTCGAAGTAGCCTACGCGACCAAATGCATAATCAGCAAGTTGAAAATTGCGTGGCGAAGTAAATTTCAAATCAATCGGTTCAACTGAATAATAGTTGAGTTCTTCGAATGAATTTTCACCTATTTCATCCAAACCATTGATGAATATAAACTCAATGGTTAAATCATTTCGAGGGAATGTTGATGCAAAATTAGTAAAAGTGGACTGGGTTAAACGGGTTAAATTTAAAAATGTAAAAGAATATCGACGATGATCAACTGACGAGAATGCTGTCCAGTCTACAAAACTGTCATTTGTTTCATTTTTTCCAGTACAAGAAACAGATTCCATAACATCTTCACAATAACAAATCAAAACAGAATTATCCAAGCAAACATTTTGTGATTGAACCACACCGATAATTGATAGTAGTAGTTGAATAATATAGAAAAAGATTTTTAATCGAATCCTGCGTACAAACATATCGTCAAAAATACTAACAAAACAAAATAACGTTCACACCTTAAAGATTATAATGCAAAATGATTCTTATCTTTTCAATGGCAAGCATGTCGTTGAAAAGATTCTGCTACAGTCACTATGATGAATCGTCAGTGAAGGCAGATAACAGACATATACATTTTGGTTTTTCTGGATAAAAATCTTTTTTCACATATTGAATATAAATATCATCTAATTCTGGAAACCAAAAATTATAAATAGCTGTTGCTATTTGAGGAAATTGATACCTTTTAAAACCACTTTCACATTGTTCAATAGCATAACTTAACCGACTTAATATCCACAAATCACATGGTGTTTCCGTTACAGTAAGCTAAAATAAAAAATTCTATTTTTTAATTTGAAGTAACTTTATTACTTCAAATTCTGTTGGTGGTTGAAAACAATTTGAATCATTAATATCTAAATTTTTCGACATGGCAAATCGAATAACATTCCAACGATTATTACAAAAATCTCGAGAACGTTCAACATGAAATTTATTCAAGTTAATATATTGACCTAAATTAAATTAAATAAAAAAAAATAAACAATCTCTGATCAATTTAAAAACCTTCAGAAACATAATCGCAAATAGCAAAACGTAATATATCAGTTCCATATTCAGGAATACTATCTGGATAGGCTTCATTTGAACTTTTGCATCGTTTTTGAAGCTTTTCTAATGATATATCATGGATGAGATCAAGTGGATTAATAACATCCCGTAATGTTTGTGACATTTTACATGCATCTGCATCACGAATAATTGACTGTAAATAAACTTCTGTAAATGGTAAACGACCAGTTAATTCTAATGACATCATTACCATTGGTGCAATCCAAGAAAAAAGTATATCATGACCTGCTTCGACTAAAGTTGTTGGAAAAAAATTTTTTAAAATCATCTGTTTCCATTGGCCAACCAAATGATGAAAATGGTAAAAGACTTGATGAAAACCATGCCTCAAGTACATCTTCATCTTGTGTTAATCGAGTTTTATATTTTGAAATATTTAATCTTTGTTCAGCTTTATCAAGTGCTTCTTCATATGTATGAGCACTAATCCAATTGTGATCATCAGTTTCATTTTCAGGGGGAATATCGTCGGAACTAACGAAATAGGATGGTATACGATGAACCCACCGTAATTATCTTGATATACATCAATCACGTATATCGTCTAACCATTTATACCAAACAGGTTCAAAAATAATTGGTAAAATTTTAATTCTTTATCTTGTACAGCCTCAATTGAACGTTTTGCCACATCTTTACAATTAACATACCATTGTGGTTTAAGTAACAGTTCAATAATACTTTTACTTAGGCTACATATTGGTAAAATCATTTCACTTTCTTTTGAATCACGAAAAAGTCTACGTTCTTTTAAATCATGTAATAATGGACGTCGAACATGAAATCGTAGTTTACCACTATATCGTCCACATTCAGATGACATTAAACCATCATCATTAATACATGTTATAAATTGTAAATTAAGTTGACGTCCATATTCAAAATCATTTGGATCATGTGTTGGTATAACTTTAACGGCATCCGAACCACATGCTGAATCAACCATTGTATTAGCTAATATTGGTAAACGACGTTGAAGAAATGGATGTTGAACATATTTACCATGTAAATCTTTATAACGATCATCATCGGGATGAACAGCAGCAGCTGTACCACCAAGCATAGTTTCAAGACGACTTGTTGCAACGACAATTTCTTCTTCTATAGATAGACAAAAAAGAGAAGAAATTTTCGAATATTTTATATTAAAAAAAAACACTTGAATTTTCAACTAGATAAGCAAAATAGGTTAAAACACCAAATTCAACTGGTTCATCATAACCAGGAGCAGGTATTAATGTTCGACCTTTTAATTCAGTTTTCTCAACCTAAAAATATATATATATTTATTGAAAACATTTCTAATAAGAAAATAATAATATATAATATTGTTTTACTTCAATATCAGATATAGTCGATTTAAGTGTACATGACCAATTAACTATTCGTGTTGAACGATGAACGTTTTTTTCATGCATTCGAATAAACGCTTCTTCAACAGCATACGACATATCTTTATCCATAGTAAATACTTTACGTGATCAATCGCATGACGAACCTAATGCTTTCATTTGTCCATAGATATGATCACCTATTTACAGAAAAAATAGAAAACTTATTAGCATCAATAGATTATACAAAACTCATAATAGAAGCGGTACCATGAGAAGTTGAGTCCTTCCTCAGATTTTCTGTAGGAGTACCGCTAACATCTCCTAAATTGTGTTTCTTTTCTTTTACTTTTTGAAAAGCTTTCGTTTTTATTATATATTAAACTTTTAAAAATTTTCATTGACAATCATGCTTCTACAGATGTCACCTTCCGAGATTCAATTTTTTTTTGCTTATAGGCATTACATAGTGTTCTAATAAAAACGCTAAAACTACTTGGGCTCATATTAAGAATTGATGCAGTTTCTAGACTCTTGTACAACCCCAAGTTTTTGAATGGATATTTGAAAGTTTCCTATCTCAAAAACACTGTTTAAAACATTTGACATTTAATAATGAAGCTAACTTATGCAAGGGTAGTTATAAGAGCATTTTTTTCATTTGAATATGTGTACTTCATCATATTGCTAATACCCAGATGAATGAATCCGATACCGAATCCTATCGGATCTCATTGGATCCTCCCAATCCGACGAAATCCCATTGGATTCCTGGTTGAGGAATCAATGTCGGATCCGAGCGTAGGATTCCGATAAAATTCTAATGATATCCGGTTGTCGGAACCGATCGATGCTCTAACATTCAAGTTTTCATCAGTATCCGACAAGATTCGACAGGACGGCAAAATATCGTAACGCATCAACCGAAAGACCGGAAAATCGAAAAACCGAGTTGTAATATCAATAGCTTGGCCCTATATAACCTAGCTCAGACGCAATGAAACATTGTCTTAGTTCTAAGAATAAGTACTATTATTTACATTCGACAACCACTAAAAATATTTCCACATAGAAAAAGAGACCGCATTTTACTCATTTTAGTCATCGCGTTAAGAGGTCATCATCGCGTAACGTTCATTAAATCGAAATAACAAGCGAATAAATGATCTTGCTGAATCATTTTAGTTTTCAGTTTGATTCTCTGTACTGTCATCGACACAGACCTTATTGATTAGTTTTTCAAATGAGATTTGTAGTAAGAGACAAAAAGTGAACAAACACGTCATCCTCAACTCTTTGTTCAATTTTCATCATCCCGTTTATCGCAGTGTTTTTTTCAGCATTTTTAATTAACTAAGGCAAACAAACTTGGTTTTTAGGAATTCGAAAAGCGCGAAAGTAGGCACCATCAGACGAAAGAATCATACATCTAAGTGATCTAGTTTCTAAGAAAAATTAAAAGAAATTATGGACAAAACATGCGATTGTAAATTCCTGTTGCTCGGAAATTCAAATAAAATGACTAGAAGAAAAATTTCCTGGAAATTCAATTGAATGCTTTTAAAAATAATCACGTAGTATTAATAGTTTTTTATTATAAAGAGTAGCAAAATGAAGTTGGCTTCCAGATAAGTGGCTTGGGTTGGGTTGGGATAGATTGGGACCAGTAATATAAATACACCGGCATAAAATACATTTTGTAGATGTATTTATGTATTATCTACTTTTATCTGCAACTGATTGAATTAGATTAAAAATAATACCGTCGGATTTGATCGTAAGTTTGCCACCCCTAGGTTTTAATCTCAAAAGTATAGAAAGATACAACTTGTTATTTTGAACATTTCTCTTTATTTCGTTTGGTTTTAATTAAATGGCAAAAAGTTTTTTGTAGTTGAACAAGTCAGGGGATGTATATCTCTTTTTGGTTTCTTTGGCGGTATGTATGGTACCAGACCCCCAACAGGCCACGTCTTCGAGGCCTGTAGGCCTGTCAACATTTTATAGCTATAACAAAAATGATGAGAGGCTAGAAACTCGATGTACACACAGAGCACCGAGTGTACTTTTATACCTGGAAGTAGCCATCGATTGGAAGCTAGCACGACGAGCTAGCACGACGAAACAAAGTTTTAGCTAAAAACGTTTCTTATAAATATGTCCGGGCCATAAAAACTAGTCCATTCGATTCAAAATTTAATTCTACATCGAATGGTGATACTTTTATTTACCGGATAAGCTTTGGAAAATTTTGATCTGAATTTTCTTCTTTTATACAGGAAAAAAATAAAGATGAAGGTAAAATTTTTCCAAAGCTAGTCCGGTGAATAAAAGTATCACCATTCGACGCAGAATTAAATTCTGAATCAAATGGACTAGTTTTTATGGCCCGGATATATTTTTAAGAAAAGATTTTAGCCAAAACTCTGTTTGGTCGTGCTAGCTTCCAATCGATGAAGTAGCCGACCTGTCATAGACATAGACCACGAGTTTCAGACCAGTACTTATCAGAGGTTCAAGCAATTTTTGACCTGTTGGCCTGTCTGAGCCTGCCAGTTTCACTGCTCAAAAAATCGTGGTCTACGCCTATGATAGGCCGGTTATCTCCAGGTATAAAAGTACACTCGGTGCTCTGTGTGTACCTCTAGTTTCTAATCTCTTATCATTTTTGTTTTAGCTATAAAATGCTGACAGGCCTACAGGTAGGGGTGGCACTTTTCCTTTCTTTTGCTTTCAAAAAGGAAAGGAAACGAAAGCAAACACTTTCCTTTCTTTTTGGAAAGGAAAGCTTTCTGACTTTCAACTTTCATTTCAAAAAAAGAAAGGAAAGGAAAGTTTAAAAACTTTCTTTTGCTTTTTTCAACTTCTAGATGATAGAGAAATGTTTCTTGTACACTTCCATTAAAAAAGAATTAGGAAAAATCGAAAAGAAAGTCGAAAAAAAGTGAAAAAAAGTTGTATCTATTTATTTTTCAAGGATTTTGCCTTTGTTAGTGAAAATGTTCTTTTTTTTTGCTTTGAAGAAGTATTTTTTTAACAGATATTTAAGGAGAAGAAACAGCAGTAAATAGATCTCACTGGTATTACAAGTGTTTTCATACGCAAAAAGAAGACATTGATGCTTAGCTAGTGAAATAAATAAGGACATTTAGGAGAATTGAGTCGAACTTCTGATTTTTTTATTTTATACATTTATAGTAGTCTCCTTTCACAACTTCATCCTTATCATATCCCCTCTAATTACCAATGCATATTAAAAATGAAGAGATTAAGTTTTATTCTCAAAATTTCTTCTTGTTTTTTTCAGTACCTTTTTTTCCATTTTCCACAATGGAAAAAGAAAACAGAAATATATGTAGACACACCACACAGAAAAGGCCACTCAATAATTACATGTAACCATCAATGTTTATCTTTTACAATTATTATTATTATTATTTGCAAGTGTTGTCTTCATCTTCGTATGGTTTTTTAAGGCACATGGAAAACCGAAGTGCTGCAGATGATAACGAACAACGAGTTTTTCTATTGATGTAGCCTGAGATTGAAAATGCCGATTCACTTGATACTGATGTTGACTGCATACATGAATAATGTTTTACAAGTGACACCAAATCAGGCAACTGTTCACCATATTTTGTCCAAAATGTTTCAAAATTTGGTAAACTTTTAACATTTGCCACATAGAATGCGACTTGTTCTTTTACAGTATATTCTTCTTTAATTTTAACTGCTTCTGTTGTTTTGATTAGTTCTTGTATTCCACATGTTTTCAAAAATTTGTTTAGTGATAATGATGGCAGTTGTTGCTTTTGTTCTTGTTCATCTTTTCTGGATGATGATGATGAATTTGCTGTTGTAACTTGTGTTATAAGTGGTGGAGGTTGCAATGAAATTCGACGAAATTCAGCACGTTGTAGAACTAATTTTTCAGCTTTTCCTAATTCATCTTGATCAAAAGTCAAATATACATATAGCGCTGGATCTAAAAATGCACAAATCTGAAAACAAGAAATAAAATAAAATGTATGAACGGAATCGACTATATTCTTTAAAAATGTAGAATAATTATAACGCCTTTTTTCTTCCCGTTGTTAGCTCTGTAAATGTTTTCTGTCACAGATTTTTTTTGTTTCAAAGACGTAAAATCTACCAGTATCATTTCTTAGTTTTAGTAGTACTCAATAAGCTCATCTTTTGTTTTGTGATTTTTTCTACCCCCTCAAGAAAAAGTCTTTTTCAATACTAACCAAACTTGCTTGACATTGCTGATACGAAATAAATATAGGGCCGAAATAATAATTAAATTTTGATAATAGTTCTTGTTTTAGAAGATTTTCAAATGGTTCTTCGTCTTTGGCCGCTGTTAAATATTTTTTTAGGCCTGTAATAACAATATAAGAAATTCCAATTGATTCGTACTTTTGAGTGGACAACGTTGTTGTCGCTTCATAGAAAGACTTGAGAACATTTCGTGTTGCCATTAGTAATATCCAATCTGTTCTTGAAAATGCTAACTTTTTTAATTGTTCATATTAATTTTCCTTCAGTCCAATTTCATTTGATGGATTTTGAGTAATATTTGTAATGATTGAACAATAAAGCAAAAATCGTTGTAACATTAAGTACGTAGTATTCCATCGTATTTCGAAATCAATTATCAAATCCTTGAATTGAACATGTTGTTGTTGTTGATCCGGTAGCAAACGATTATTAATTTCTTGCAATTTGTTTTCAATTCGTTCTTTGACATAACGATCTAGAACGCTTGATTGATGGATAAAATTTATCAACTTTCGCATACGTTTTAATAATAAATGAAGAGTGAATAACAGAACAGTTTCATCAGCTACACATCTTTCAATAAATTGATCTTGTTCGAGATCAGTTGCGAGTGTTGATGAATATTCTTCTTCAACATCGCTAGTTTCCAACGAACTTTCTTCTTTTTCATCATCATCGTCAATTGTCTATTTTGTTAAAGCTTCTTCGTTTTCTGAAGAAGATTCATTTAAATATTCTTCTGGAATATCTTCACCATCAGCAATCGAGATGTTATCATCATTTTCTTGTTGTTGATGATGATCATCATCATCACGTGATTTTGTGTTTTCCCTAGAACAAAAAAAAGAAATAAACAAAAATTGAAGCGAAAATAAGTTTTTCCCCATTGAAAAGGTTCTAATTATTACTAAAACGTTCGAAAATCTGCCAAATCAACGCTTTTAAAAATGTGTTTCAGCCCCTGTTTGTTTCTAGGTCTAGTCAAGACGAAATAGTCTAAGCATAGTTATCAATGGCTTATCTTTGCTTACTTTCTTTTTTTTGGTTTCTTATGTAACCATAAAGCACTCTTGATGGTTAAATTCAAATCATGAGCAACACATGATAATCTAATTCCGAAATCTGTTGTTAATGCTGCAGCTCGAATATCAGGGCCATTGTCAGTAGTTATAGCACAGATTTTGTTTTTAATTTTTAATTTTTCAAGTTCATTTGATATAAATCGACGGAGACGGATAGCTGAGTGACTACCCAGAAAACGACGAAATGACAAAACAAGAGATTTATTTTTATTTTGGCCATTTAAAAAATGGCTCGTTATGCACAAATAATATGTTCTAGTGGATGATTTCCATACGTCACATGTTAGTGCTATATCAGATACTCTTGATAATTGTTGTTTTAGATTTTCACGATAACTTCGATAAATTAATTCAAGATGACGACGTACAGTCTTACGATGCGGTACATTATAGCTAAACAAGCAGAGATAGATACAAAATCAGCAAGACTAAAACGAGAAGAGAATCTTTTTTATGTTTACCCGGGAATCGCCAAATTCAAAAATTTCATCATGCCAGTTTTTCTGAAATCATCGAATGAACGTCCATCGATATATATTGCTGCAACAACTGCCTTGTCCAGTTGTTGTTTATGTGCTGTTGAAATGAATTTTTGTTTTTGTTTTGATTCGTATTCTTGTAATTGTGAAGGATATAGAAATTGTTTAAGATGATGTTTAACACCTAAATGTCGTCTTACATTTGTATCAGACGATCCATTCAGTGAAAATTTCTAAAGTAAAAAAGATATAGAGAGACGTAAAACTTAGATCAAAAGTTTTTGAAATAGTTTCTGCTTAATAAATTAGAAAACTCGAATAAAAATAGCTTTTGAATTAATGAATATCTGGCCCATCTCCTCTAGAATGGCTCTATTCGTTCACAGTTTTCGATCCTATTGCAAAGAAAAGGGCGTATGAACAGCTAATTTTTTCTGTTATTTTTATTTTTCGGTTGCGAAGATGAAACAATTATTTGTCGAAAAACGAATGAGAAACAACTCTTAGTTGTGTCATTTGACACCTCTTGTTTATCACAGTCATTTGAACGAGAGGAGGTATTTAACTCACAAAGCGATTCGTAATATTGAGTACTCAGTTATCTCGTTAAACCTGCAGATTTTATTTTTTTCAAACGAAAGATAAACAAAGAAGAGAGAACAACACTTACTTTTGTGGAATCAACACACAGATTACATTTGAGATAGTCATCAATCGAGGTAAAATATGCCAAAACATCCTGTTTGCTCATTGTTGTTTTTCGTTTAAGTTTTCCTCCCTCATTTGCCATGTCCGTTGCATCACTTGCTGTTGAATCGGCTCGTTGTCGTAATTGTTGTTGAGACTGCACTTCTACTTCTGACTCCGGATCTAAATTATTTGTAGCTGCCGTTTGATCATCGTCGTCCATTTCTTCATTGGAATTTTCATTTGCAACTGTCTTTGATATGCTCGTGGTTGTTGGAATAGATGATGATGTTAAAATCCTTTTTTTTGTCGCTATCATTGATTTCGTTCTCGTTTTTTTAATTTTACCAGTTTCAACAGAAGAAGCTTGTAGAATTGATATTGAATTTCTTCGTGATGAATGACGCCGTATTTCAACCGAACTTGATTGGCCAGGATGAGATCTTGTCGTACTTTTAGGTGTTGAGTTTGCAGGTGGTGAAAAATTCATTTTGTTCTCTTTTTCAGTCAAGTAATTTGAGAATAAGTAAAGGTCGTATGCCTCGTCTAGTCTCGTCTTATATAGGCAAAAAATAACGGTTGATCACTCTTTCTCTTTTTCTTATTTCTCACGTGCTCAATTCTTGCACAGAAAGAACAATATGCTCGTTATACTTATACATGACAAATTTCAAATTTTCTCATTTACCGTTATATTTTTTCTCTAAATTAACATATAAGTTTCCAATTTGAATTCTTAAAAGCAACCTATGCATTATTGTCAAGTTTGAATTCAGCTGTCATTTTATCTAACGAGTATACAGAACCAAGTGAATAAACTTGTATTCTAGTTCTTTTCAACGTTCCTAACCTTCATCGCCTTGTAGAAATAAAAAAAAGATCATTTGAAAATCAGATACTATAATAGCAGATTTTTCCTTTTTAAAAGGTTCAAATTAAACAATTGATATACGCGAAACTCAATCGTTCTTTTATCTTTGTGTAAAAATTACTGGCTGACCTCAACAGAGTAAGCCTACAGAGAATTTTCTCATCAACAAGGTCAACATCTTTGAAAAATAAATAGCTAAAAACTTTTTTTTCACTTTCTTTGCTTTCTTTCGACTTTTTTTTCGATTTTTCCTAATTCTTTTTTAATGGAACTGTACAAGAAACATTTCTCTATCATCTAGAAGTTGAAAAAAGCAAAAGAAAGTTTTTAAACTTTCCTTTCCTTTCTTTTTTTGAAATGAAAGTTGAAAGTCAGAAAGCTTTCCTTTCCAGAAAGAAAGGAAAGGTGACAACTTTCCTTTCTTTCTGAAAGGAAAGGAAAGTGCCACCCCTAGTGACGATTAATCGTTCACCTTCCACCGCTTGAGACGGTGAAACGGTGGACCGGGGCCCGGTCGGACCGGTGAAAACCGGAAAGACTACGAAACACCTACGGTGAAGGCCGGTTTTCTCTAAGATTCAGATATATCTCTATCAGTGTGATCTGGTAGCACCACTGCACCGGCCTTCACCGTAGGTGTTTCGTAGTTTTTCCGGCTTTCACCGGTTCGACCGGGGCCCGGTGCAACGGTGCACCGTACCCACCGGGGCCCGGTCCACCGGTGCCCCGTACCAACCGAGGCCCGGTTCACCGGTGCCCAGTACCAACCGGGGCCCGGTCCACCGGTGCACCGTACCCACCGGGGCCCGGTTCAACGGTGCACCGCTCCACCGTTTCACCGCTTGAGATCGGTGAAACGGTGACGGTGGGACGGTTTTTGATCGTCACCGTTGCATCCCTATTTCTCTTGAAGAAGTAGCATATTTATTCAAGATTGAATGCAAGGAAGTACTATTAGCAACCACCTGCGTAACGCAAAACATGATTACAGCGACTTTCACTGTTTTCAAGTTTCATCAGCCATAATGTAGTCGATTAACATAAGCGAAAAAGAATGATAAAAATAAGAAAAAAATGAAATTTTAATTGACGAGAATCGAAGTCTCCACTTGTTACTTTTTTTGCATTGCTAACAATTTAGGTTGAGTCATAATTGTATTTATTCTTTTCGCGGAATATTCCAAGGTTGTTGACGAGGATGTGAGTGTAGGTGAATTTTTGATTGCTTCTCACTCAAATTACTAGATACTTGATGCATTTTGTGTGATGTATGCATAGAAACATTTTTACTTTTACAATCGTTACTATTATTTGAAGTTGCCATTGAATTTGTTTCATGAAACGAATTATAACATAGCATCAGTTCTCAGTATTTCGGCTCTAGGTGCGCGGTGAGCTAAAGTTTAGATGTGAGGATAGGTATAGGTAGTCACTTTAAGAACACCCACATCCTCATCATTTATAAAAGACAACAACTGAGATTTTTAAAAGAAGAAAAAAAGGTAAACACTTGTGGTAACTTAAAAAAACGATGCAGATCATCGACTATTGGTTGATTTCACACAAACGCAAATGAAAATACAAAAACAATCATAACATGCGCAGTCATAGTTATTTGTATTGAATTACTTTTTCTCGACATTTAAAATTTTTCAATTTTCGATCATTCCAATTTCAGTGGCAGCGAAGATTTTTTCAGTTTTTTATATCA
>CAJNYU010001675.1:0-23274 GCA_905331475.1 Rotaria socialis | reverse complement strand
ACTAGTTATCGTACGCTCAACTCACTGTACAATTCTTTATATCCAGGTCATCCGATTCGTGGAGTCATTTTTTGTAGTACCATTCCAGTCCTCTACTTGAAAGGCTATGACTCATCATTCGCTATCATTACTTGGCTGGAAGAACGCATTTTTCGACGTGTGCTTCCATCGAAAAATGGCACACTTATTGCTTGTGTTACTTTTGCCGTAGGTGCCTATAGTAGTATTATTAAAATTCGTCAATACACCTTGAAGGCACTTTTTTTCGTATCATGGTTGGATGTATCAAAAACATGGTGAAGTTGTTGGTCTAGTACCGAAACTTTGGATGGATCTCGTGAAAGTATTTGCCGGTCGAGACCCATCTTTATATTCGTGTCAAAATATTCTGCCAGCATTACGATTGCCTATCTTAGATGATACATTACAACGGTACTTTTAAGAACAGTTCGCCCTTTCAGTCCGGTACCACTCTGTTCAATTCAACACAAACGACAATTTAATACCGTTCGCATTCCAGTCAAAGAAACTTATAGAAAACGTTTTCGATCATTGATGAATTCATTTTATTTCGGAACTTTCTTGAGGGCGTGCGTGTGGCTGAGAGTGCTCTCTTTACTCACACCCACACCCCTTCATTTGCTATTTCACTTTGCTGAAACAATCGGTAGCAATGTCAGATATATACATTCCTCGACTCCGATTACTTTTGATCAAACTTTATTAATGCCACCAATACATATGAGCACGCGACTTGGCGCGTGCAAGCAAGCAAACTCATTTTATTTCATATGACTCTACCTTCAGTCGAGGAAATAAGAGAAACGAAACTGATTCGAATTGTTACAGTTAAAATAAAACAGCGAAGATTATTACATCTATGCAACCCCGATACTTTAACAAGATAGATCGCTTAACTCCACTGTGGAAAATGAACACGCTCAGTTGAGACCTCAACTTTGTTTAAATGTCAAGTTATTCATACTGTATTACAAAGAATGCTTGAGCATCTTAACTATTATAGCCTTGAATATCGCCACCTGTTATGTTCTATACTACCAGAGAAAAAATTAATGCAAATCGTATTTTTTAGGTAACTTTTGATAGAAACAAGATAGAGAGCTGCGGTTTTCACCGTCGGAAAGAGGAAATAAAGATGCATCGTACTGTATTATATTACAGATATTTTTTAATGTGTTTTCTGACGCTTTTTAAATCCATTATCTAAAAACCGTAGCTAAAAATGATTTTTATCTAGGAGAAAAAAGCAAAAATAGTGATTTTTTTCACAGGCATTGCTAGAAAAATCCGCTTATAGTCTCGAGTAAAATATCTATAACTGCTGAATAGGAATCTGAGCGTTGCATAGTTTTATAGATCTTCAATTGGCGCTTTCAATGCCCATCAGATAATTGAAAATTCACTGTAGTTACCTATTGAGAACGTTGTCTTTCAAAAAGCTCAATTAAAACCTTAGAAAATCCAGATAAAAAACAACTGTAACATGTGGTGCGATGCGTCTTTATCTCCTCTTTCCAACGATGCAAACCGCAGCTCCCTATCTTGTTTCTATCAAAAGTTACGCCAAAAATACGATTTGAGTTTATTTTTTCCATGGTAGATAGATAATAGTACTATTATTGCATACATTTGCAATATTATGCCGTTTTCTGATCATATCCATATGTATAAGCAATAAAGCCGAAATTCTATAAAAATGAAAGACTAAAGTGCTTCAAAGCAGTCGTAACATACAATATCATTTTCTAAAATTAACGTCAGCCTCGAAAAGTTTTCTATAAATTCATTCTGAAGTCGTCCTTGTGGAACGCCATAAAAAAATACACCGTGAAGTGAGTGGGAAATCGATTAAAAATTGGACATTTATATATATGGCTCTTGTCCTCACGGATGCAAAGATATTTTGTATCGTGCATGTAATATTCACGATGCAATTAATTGCTCAAGTGAGGAAACCACTAAACACCCTCTCAGAATATAAGGTCATCTTATATAAAAGGGCTATCCCTATTAGAAGGCTACGTATTAAATAATTAGTTTATCAAAAAGCGACTTGATTTTTCGAAAATATTAATTAGCACTTTATCGAATATTGGGGTTCTTTTGAGAAATCGTTCCGTATATTACTATTTGTAGTCTAGTCATATTCGACAGTGGTGTATATTGTTAAAATTGTTAACAAAAAATTAGTCTAAATTACTAAATAATTTTTATAAGTTTTTAAAACTTTTTATTACTAATGAATAAAAAATTGATGTCAACAGAATGCATGAAAAACGTAATATGTCTAGCACGCAACACAAGACCAAGGTCTTTCATTTTGGAAGAAGGGGATTCACCACTATTACATAGATATTGGTTGTTCTTATTTGAAAACCTGTTTCATCGTTCATTTTTCATTTTTCAAACATAACTATATCTTACACTAACTTTTGTTTTGCTATAATGTATCACTGATATATAATTGCATCTCTTGAATTTTTTAAACAGAAATTTTACAAGTCTATCATCATATCGACTCATTCAATTGCTGACTTTTGAGAAAGTCGATATGTATTTTGTACGCAATCGGAAACATGGATATTTACAAAAAATTGATGATAAATGAAAATCTCGTAATTTCTTTTCTTAGTAATCATATGTTGAACTCCATGCCTTCTTATAATGATTCACATACGAACATTTTTATTCTTTCTTTTCTCTATATGTCTAGGCCGAATGTTATCCTAACACGCACGTTTTCTTTCTTAGTATTGCGCATCACATCGCTTGTTTATTTTCTAGACATGGAACAAACAATGCAACCAAGAGATGATACAAACTTTGATTATGATAAAAATATAAAAATTAAATTAACCAAGTCAGTTATCTGAAAATCTAATTTATTTTGTAATCCTTCACATTTTTTATTTCACCTACGTAGATCTATTTTTGAACATTTGGCAAACGAAATTCTTTATCAAATCCATTTACTGCTGATATCGTATTATCATCACCTTGTATTGTTTCGGATTTCATTCGTCTTGAAACATTAATTCTTGATAATATCACTGCAAAAAAGTCTCTACAAAATTTTCCTTGAATTAATGTTCTTACCTAACTTACATTCATTAGTTCTTAATCCTGCTGAATATGTTGAAAATTCAACTGATACTTTTTGTAAAATATTTCGTCTATCGAAATTAAAATATTGCAAAATTAAATATCAAATTAAAATCGATGAGGATCCATTGCCTAATTATTTCAATGAATGTGATTATAGTTCAGTTGAACATCTTATCATTGATGCTCGTTTCCCATATGGTTCATTGAATAGTTTATTATATTGCTTTCCAAAACTACATCGTTTACCAATTGATTGTCTTGTTTATTCTCGTTATGAAGATAATGAATCATGTCCTATTCGATTATTAAAAAGTTTGAAACATGTTTCACTCAAACTTGATTTGATTAAATTTAATAAATTCGAAAAAATTGCACAATATTTCTTTCGTCATGTTGAAGTTTTACGAATTTCAACACATTATGATGCAGCATATTTAGATGCACAACAATGGGAAAATTTAATAACATCTTATATGCCGAGTTTACGTATTTTTGATATACATCATGATGGTTTTGGATCAGTAAATGGATTAACATACCATGATTTGATCGATCGATTTACATCACTATTTTGGATTACAAAACAATGGCATTTTACTCATCAACATAATTGGCGTGAACGTTTAAATAGTGGAGTTTTTTATTCGACTCAGCCATATCGGTAAAAAAATGAATTGTCTATTCTTCGTCAGTAAGAATTTCGTCAATGGGTTGGCGAGAATGAGAGATCTGCAGGATACGAATAACCTATTCTATGCCGTCAGAACAGGTTACGAGAGTGACAGAGGAAGGGTGGGTGCAGGTTACAGGCTTAAAAAATTCTGTGTCGTACAAGTCTATAGCGAGACTGTTCTTAACTTTCATCATTGTTGATTATACATCTTGGTAGATATCCACCAATCGCATAGAACAGTATAAGTACAGGTAATACAAAACTCTTTAGTCAACACCTCAAAGCAATGAAAGTTCGGTAGGCTCGCACTAACATTGGCAATCATTGAATCGTAGGAGCAGACTCAAATTAACTACGATTATCTCGTTTCTATGAGTGGTGATTCCACCGACCACCGACTTTTATGAGGGGATTTCATAACCAACTCTGTTCAACTGAGTCACAGTGCTTAACCGTGGGTGTAATCCTGCCACTAGTGTTTTTACAATAGCATTTTAGCTTGCATGATCTAAAACGGAGGTGTCACAAACCTAATGGGTATAGAATACTTTGAAATTTCAAGAGAGCAGAACGATATATAGCCGTCATATACCTAGCTCACGAGAGTATGATTTGCGAAAATCTTATTGACAAAGTTCTGGTAATTCATAGAAACAGATTAACATTAACTTGGTTCTTTTTTTTCTAGACGAAAAGATTTTACAATTTATTGGTAATTACATAAAGAAGTTTGTCCATATTTTCAAGAAACAAATTTTAATTGAGTTAAATATGTTCACATTTGTAGTACAAAAGCAAATAAAAATCCTGCCAATTATTTTCAAAATGCTACTGAATTGGCAATTAACAATTGTGCAGAAAAACTAGAGGATTCATTGGTACACACACGCAATCGTATTATTCCTTTACATCAACTTGCTAAATTAATTGCATTAAAAACAAATAAAATTAAAACGTTCACAGTTCATCATGATCGTACGTTAGAAAAAATTAAATTGGTTACCCAGGTCGAGCATTACGACTACCAGAAACAGTCGTATACTGTCGTTTCCTGCCATTTCTCACCGTAAATGGCCGTAACTTGACGTTTTGGCATGCACCGTATTACGACCGTGTGGCTTTCACCTGGGTATTGATTTCTTTTCTCAATTAGAACATCTGAAAATTGGAATGAAAAGCAAAGAAATTGAACCAATAGTTCAATATTTGTTACTAAACAAACATAATAAAACACCTCATTTGTTTTTTTTTATGTATTTCTGATATATCTGTAATATATCTAAAAGAATTAAATGTAATGATTGAAAGAAAAAAAATGGCTTGATGATTATTTTGTTGAATTTATTAATTATGATATGTATTTATGGTGGTAGATATCTAATTGTTTAGAATATTTTTTATTATTGTATAGAATTAATAACTATTTGTCAATAAACAAGAGAAATAAAGTTGACTATAATTTTACTCTTTTATTTAAATGAGGAGATAGATGTAACAAATCTAATTTAATATACTGGTACTAATTCAAACATATATGCTGGCTGCGATATCAATTTATGAAGAAGCTGTGGGAACATTAAACCAATCGATTATTTTAATATCGTTCGTACTTTGAGCTGTGCTTTAGTATCAAACGATTCTAGCCACAGAACATCGGATACTATAATTATTTCTCGTATTCTATTTTGTTCGTGTTAAAATGTATCAACAATGACACAAAAGTATTTTGAATGATTAAACAAAGAATATTGTTTTTGTTTTAAATTTCTACTTAGTTCATTGATTCATTCAATCTAGAACTTCTTGATACCAAACTAATGAATTGCATGGATTAAGTACCCAATGATTTTCATCTGTAAAAAAAAGTAATTTACTTGGAACTCTACGTCGTTGAAATGCTGTAAATGTACTAATACCTTGAATATTTGGTACACGATAATCATAAGCTCCATGAATAACTCACATTGGTTGAGTCCAATTAGAAATATAATTAATTTGATTAAATATTTCATATGCTTGTGAATTGTCAGATTGAATAAATTGACCAACATCATATTCAATAAATAATAATTTATCTGTTCAATAAGTCATTTGTCTTATATCAAATATTCCATGATGATTAACAAATGCTTTAAAACGTTGATTCATTTGTGTATGTCCAAACCTCCATAGCTTGCATCTAATGCAATAACTCGATTTTCATCAATACAATTAAATAAATTTAAAGCAGCAGTTAATTCTAATTGTAAATCTTGATAAGGTAATATTTCATATTGTTCTATAATACTATTAGTAAAATTTTGTCCATAAGAATCAGAACCATGAAAATTAATTGCAATAACAACCTAACCTTGTGATGAAAATGATTGAAAACTCCATCGATAACTCCATGAATTATACCAACTAACTTGTGGACTACCATGAATAAGAAAAGCAAGTGGAAGCTTTTTATTTATTTTATGAATCCTGGTAAGATGCTCCCCGGACACTTGCTCCCTAACTGTATTTAACAAACATGTATATCACCACGAGATTAAGATATAAATTTATTTATTTGAGGGTATGGGTGTATCGGTGTGAGTGTATCAGTGCAAGTATGGACAAATGGTTATCGTCTTCACTCACCCACACCCACACCCTCACCCTTTCTGGGGAGCATCTTGCGGTTTACCGTTGCTTTGATGAATGCAGAAGTTTTATAATTGTAAAAATATCGTACATAATAAGAAATTTTATTTGTAAAGAGAAGAAAATTGCATTTTCGATTGTTTCACAGTTTTACTACACATAATGTATGATTTTTACTGTTCTTCGTCAGGGCTCGATTATAGGAAACGAAGCGCTGTTGTTCTAATAACAATTTATAGAATAAATTGTAGACAAAGAACTGTGCTTCCAAAACTATTCTAAGAAAAAACCAACGACATTATATGCATTTCTTTGTAATGAGTATTCGAGATGAATATGCAATTACTTTCGATTGCCAATTCATATTATTTGAGTGAAAAAGAATTGTTGTCATAATAAATACAGTTTGCTAACAGATGCATCAGTAGTTATGGAATGACGAAGTAGCAGAGAAATCATAGGCTTAGTTCTCTCGCTTCTATATCTCAGTAATCTATTCAATTCAATTCACTTCTTGCTGATAATAATTCTAAGACATCTGATCCAACTGTTGTATTCAATGATGTAACACTTGTTCTTGGTTTATCTGATGTTGAATGAGATTCATCGCCGTATTTTGTCAATGTATCAACCAATGCTGATATTGATTGTTCAACTATTGGTGTTACGTTATGACATAACGCTAACGCTTTGATAGCTTCGGCGACTCTAAGTGCTTCTGCGGTTTTCTACCAAATGATAATGCCGATGAAGCAAGTGATTCCTGACTTTCATATTGCGCCAGTGTAGGTTTTGCATATTCCTGTTTAAGTAATCTTGAAATTTGGCCTCGATTTTCAATCGTATATGAGCCTGATCCTACATATAAACGTTTAAAGATCATTACATTTTGTGTTAATGTTCCTATTTTAATGGACCAGCGTTGTAGAATTTTTATCAATACGCAGTTTATGGCGATGCGGAAAGAATAATTGCGTTTCTGATTGTCTCTTAGGTATTAATAAAAAAAAAGCATAAGGTCACTTTAATGGAGAATGTCTGTTTTGATGATGAGTGAAACTCATTCTTGAATGAAATCAGACATCGATCGAATCTAAAGTATAGTGCCTAGAATTTTTATGCTGCACAAGGACGAATTGATATCGGATATCCACTTTTCTGAGAGTACCACTTGACAAGCAATATTCATCGACAGAGATAAACTACACCTTTTTACGATAGCTGAGATTTAATATTGCTTCATGCTGACTGAAATTGACATTGATTCGACGAACGGAAAAATTCCTATTTCAAACAGAATCACGTGCAATTTCTCACCTATTATGAATCTTAGGTAATCACGACATACCACCCAGGATTCTTGGTGATGATGTGAAATGTCTAAGTTTGAATATAAGAAAAGTATGATATCCGATATTCATTGTTTTTGTAATTGGACAAGTATTAACGAAGTCATACACGATACATGATTTATAATCGCAAGAACCAGTTTACAATCTCTGAAGAAATTCAACTCACTCTAAATAAGATTTCGCTTGCTCATGAAGTCTATTACAAAAAAATTCTCATTCGTTACAAAGACGACTGTCTCAAATAAAGAAATAAGATGAAAGTTAAAAATAAGAAAGCTTATAGTGCACGTTTTCATACATGGAAGACCAAAGACAATGGTGAGAAATATGGTCATAGACTCTAGGGCTAAATAGATTTGATGCAGTAAAGTGTCACAATGTTTAATCGATTTATGTTTTGCTCAATTGACATGTTTCCCAGTACACATGAGGATACAGCTATGATCTGAACTGCAAATGTTGGATATAATTTTCTCTTAATTGTATTTAGGACTGTGCTTTTCATTGAAAATATCTTTAGCAGATAAGATGGATGAATTGAATCGAAAACACTCATAAATATCTTACAGCCATAAAACGCGCCGTTATATCTTTGTAATAAAAAGGGTTACATATCTATATGAAAGCAGCAGTTTAATTTGCTTTTGTTTTCGAGTTCGATTATCTATGTAGTGATTTACGACTGTGCTCGTGATTGATTCAAATCTGAAGAGCGATAATCTAGGTATATATGTCGGTGAAAATACAATGACCCGTTATTCACAATTGAAAAAGTTTGAAACAAATGCTGACTTTTTCCGTCTTGCTCATTTTGGGTTTGTCTGCTTTTGCCAATGGTGCTACCATTAGGGATGCATCTGGCAATGTTGCCATCGACATGATAGTTCCACGTGGTCAAACACGCGATGAATATTTGAAATCGATTGTAGACTACTGGACTCCGGAACGAAGAGCTTCGGCAATACAACTGGATACAATTGTTCGTGATGAAAAGGACTTCATCGATTCGAACAATGAACCAAGAGTCGAGAGAGCCGCCACAGTTTTAGCGCCCAGTGCATTGTTACCAGGCATGGTATCAACAAAACCTAAGATAGCTGGCAAAGTTTATTTCACAGTGTCGGGGCAAAACTATATTTGTTCGGGTTCCGTAGTCAACGCAGAAAATCGTGATGTTGTTCTCACAGCTGGTCATTGTGTTTTCGATTATGAAAGACAAGTCTGGGCAAGTCTTTGGGTTTTTGTTCCAGAATATTCGCTCGGCTCACGTCCATTGGGTACCTTTGCATTTCGTAAATTGGCCACAAAAAGTGAATGGATGAACAGTCGAGATTTTAACAATGATGTTGGTCTTGTCCTCGTGAATCCAAACGAAAAAGGTCAGCATGTACAAGATGTTGCTGGCGGTCTCGGTATCACTCTTGATTCACAAAAAAATCTGAGAACAACCTCATTCGGCTATCCAAAGAATATGAATAGTGGCGAGACTGTGAGCAATTGTGTCGGTGCGCCATTAAGTCCAACGTTTCTAGCCGGGTTCACTGGAGTACAACTGTCATGTGCCATGACAGGTGGTTCATCGGGTGGTCCATGGATTCAACAGTATGATGTAAATAGTCAAACTGGTCAGCAAGTGTCAGTGAACAGCTTTATTGTATCAAACCGACCCAACAACATGTTCGGTCCTCACTTCACTGAATCCAACATTGGTTCACTCTATCGTGCACACCAAGATCAATAACTTTTGACTGTGTTCTGCTAAGAATGATATTCTTCATAACTTTTGAAATAAAATTTTCTTATTCATCGGTATCATTCTAACAACTGTTAATACTAGATGAAAACACTCAATGTTGCTTCATAGTCAATGAACTGCACTATATTTCAAGTATGCTGTTCGAAAAGTTAGTTTGAAACACTACATTAGATTTGACAATAATTCTTATCAGAATATGGGCTTATTGTACCCGTATTGTACCGCTTGAAGAAAAACCAAATCGAACTTTCGAAGTATATATGAATGATCAGAAATTGCTAATTAATTTTTAGCAAATATTTGTCTTTTTGATTGAACAGTAATCTCATGAAATGTAGCCGTTCCTCTGATTTATTTTATACAAGTAAAGTGGAATATTTGTTGAATTCTTTACTTTACTGATCAAGTCCGCAGCATCTTTAAAGGTTGATGGATTTTCTATTTCTATGATATATTCTACGAAAGCGTGTAGATTGTGTGTTTCAATTCATCAAAGGCGATACTGTCGTGACGAAAAAATCATTTCATTAAAAACGAATATGATATTTTTATAGTATCATACAGATAATTGCTGCTAAGACTGAATAATTACAAAAGTATGTCATTATATGATACACACTAATTTTATAGGAATTGAGAAAACGATGTAATTGATAAAGCTGATGAGTCTCATGGATTCAACCACGATGAATTTATTTTATCTTCTCGTCCGGAGTCATATTATAATAAATGAGATTGTTTTACATTTTCTAGAGAGGCTACTAGCCACACTCAATCATTAAATGCACAAGATGCCAATGCGTAGTCACAATCGGAAAGTCAAAAATGCATCGTAATAAATTTAACAGGTAGTATTTTTATTTCGTATGTATGTCAAGATATTAAGAAATAGAAGAAAAACAAGAATATTATTTTTCTTCTGTACTTGTTCGAAAAAAAATAAGTGCGAAGTTTCAATATATGCAGGTGAAAAAAAGTAGGATCGGTGTAAGATAAAGAAATGATTGATATAATGAATTATTCATCCATGACTATACTAGTAATGAAGCAATAAGTAATGACATCATGTGGATGCTCGACGATATAAATATCTATTGATTACCCTACGACATATGATCATTACATTTCTCTCGATATAAAGCTTATTTTTGGAAATGATTTAGTTTACTTATCATCAAAATGTAAAAATTCTAAGATTATATATTTTCTAGAAACCTAAACGATTGTCTCATATGGCGACCGTCCAACAATCATCTCAAGTCAGTGAATTTTATCTTGCATGCCGAAATGATGATGTGGATACGCTAAAAAAATATCTGTTGACTTTCAAAGGAACAATTGATGATCTGAATCCTTTGGAACCCAGTGTCAATAGTACACCATTACATGCTGCCTCGTTTTATGGTCACAAAGATATTGTTCGAATACTGCTAGAACATGGATGTGATCGATCGAAAGTAAATGCCTATGGTTTGACGGCATATGAAGAGGCTGCTAATGATGAAATTCGACAACTATTTAAACGATGTTATGCTCCCAATTGTAGTCAACGTTTTCAGGAAGAATCTACAGAAGATTGTTTCGACTTTGTTAAACGACCCAAACAAATTGTAAGCATCGATTGATGAGCTTACCATTTCCGTTCAGGACGCTTTGTTTTAAATCAGTATTGGACAATTTTCGAGTGAGGCTAATCAGTGCACTAAGATATAAACGGAGTTCATTTAATATGCCGCTTGCTTTTTTTAACCTTCATTCAGTGAGGTCTTCAAATTGAAACAATGTTTTACCAGCAGATTCGACTCAGGCTTGCTGATAAGAAGCTCTCATAAACTGCATGCATTTTTCTGTAAGACCATAGAAATTGCCCAAAGTAGAAAGATAATTATTTTCGATTTTAATTGGATTGTTTTGTTTTTTGTAGAAGAAAGAAAACCCGATTCCAGCTGCAAAGTCGCATTTTAAAACACCAAAGCACCAGCCACTTCAAACTTTCAGAACAAAGACTGAGAAAAAACTTGAAATCGGTTATGCTACAACATCGATAACTATGTGCCAATCACGATTTGGAAGATTTATTACTAATAAATTGAGAAGCGATGCACCCATGTCTCTGGAAACCATGAGTAATCGACTTCAAGATATACTTGACCGAGAACTCATAGCTAACCAAGATCCAGAATCATCTAAAGCCAATCAACTGTTAAAGAACTTTTCAATCGATAATCCTACTGAACGTACTAAACATCTCATACGTTTGTACACATTGGAAACAAGATTTT
This sequence comes from Rotaria socialis, assembly GCA_905331475.1. Taxonomy (NCBI): domain Eukaryota; kingdom Metazoa; phylum Rotifera; class Eurotatoria; order Philodinida; family Philodinidae; genus Rotaria; species Rotaria socialis. The sequence goes on along the minus strand of CAJNYU010001675.1, from coordinate 11,457 downwards.
ATCGTTTCCTACGGCAAAATCCAATGCCATTGGCTTTACCTTTGTATATAGAATTACAAAATTTGAAAGATAGATTCTTCCAAGGACAGTCATATCGTGGTGCAAGAATGACTGATGACGAAATTGTAACGTATGAATCAGCTGCTCGTAATCAGGGAAGTTTTTTGCAGTCTAAAATTTTTTCATCAACTTCTCTACTACGTTCGACTGCCGAAGATTTCGCAGATGCAGCTAATAAAGCGTCGGACAATATTCGAAAAAATCGTGTTCTATTCATATTCGATTTTCCTCAACCATGTGATCAAGCAATCAATTTAAGTCGAATATCGGATTCACAACCTTGTCTATCAGAATTCGAAGATGAGGCAGAAGTTTTAATATTACCATGGGCATTATTTCAAGTTGAAGGTGTTCACAAAGAATCACCTACGTCTTACACAATCAATTTAACGAATGTTATATTACCTCACAATAATCTTTTCTCGTCATTCAAGTGGATATTGAAACATCCTAAAGGCTCCATCAATCGGCTTAATGAACATTTTCCAGAGAGAAAACCAGAGTTTACGGTAAATCAGCTTAAGTATGCTGGTTCCATGTTCGATCCACCCTATGGGGAAGAATAGCATCTATATTCTGGTCGATACAATTATGCACATTGTAATATACATAGACGCTTCAAATCTAGAAACACATTTACTAGGGTGTGAATGATTTTAACGATAGATTTTTAATAAATTGTGAAAAATTAGTTTCAATGTACTGAAACAAAGTATTTTATTTTCGAGCGCATGAATTAAACTCAATTGGTTTTCAATGAAGTGGCTCAAAACAGATATCTCATTGCCAACCGAAAGACTCTAAAACAAAAAAACTTAACTGAAACTCACCGTAGTCATTTTACAATGAGGTTCTCGGCGAAATTCAAAAGAATGACTGCCATCTATTGTGATTCGTTTGACGCTTGCTTTTACGAAGGTTACTCTATAAGAACCCTATAAATAATGTCGCCCGAGGAAGAAAAACTAAAAGCAAGAGAAAACATGATGAAAGGCATACGAGCATACGCACGCATATATATATATATATATATATATTTTTTTTAATGAAGATTGCTTAGAGAACTATTCATTGTTCTAATGAAAGTAAAAATTAGTGACGAAGAAACAATCGAGATAACAACGTTTTCGTACGTTTTGATGAAGAAAATAAAAGCTGGAATTTTGTTTGTTACTTTATAGGTCTTGTTTCTTCAAGCAATGGCTGATATAAGATATAGTTCGATTGAAGAAGATTTCAATTATGGCAGCAATGTGGCATCATGCCATGTTTACATACGTATGCGTAAGTGGCATACTTCTTGTTCATGAGCAGCTTTTTATTTCTATGATTATATAGAATTTTTACGCAAGGTTTATAGTATCGTCGCAGTTCAACTGTGTTTTGTGGCCATTGTATCATCAGTAATAATCTCATTGGAAAATGTAAAACTATTTTTTCAAAACCATCCTGGTTTTGTTCTATTATTATTGTTGGCAACAATGGTTAGTTTATTTGCTCTTTATATCAATCGTTTGGAGTATCCGATAAATTTTGCGTTGCTGGGAATTTTTACATTATTTGAGTCTCTAACTATTGGCACTGCTGTTTCATTTTTTGATAAAATCTTAGTTATTCAAGCAGTCATTATCACAGCCGCCATTGTTATAGGCTTAACAATATATACATTTCAAACAAAACGTGATTTTTCAGATATGGGTGCTATTCTATACGTATTATTATGTGCTGTCATTGCCGGAGGATTAATTCAAGTAAAGAAATTCTTTTTTTTCCGTATGAATTCTATCTATTGTGTTGTCTGTTATAATAGATTATTGTCGGTAGTTCATTCATGGAATTAGCTCTGGCATTAAGTGGTGCACTCGTATTTAGTCTCTATTTAGTTTATGATACACAACAAATCATGCGTAAAACGTCACCCGAAGAATATATTGATGCCGCAATACAAATCTATCTTGATATAACACGTTTATTTATTGAAACCTTGCGTTTACTTGAAGCTATGCGTCGTGGCTGAGTAGAAGAAAGCAAAATATATGAACAAGAACTTTTTGTTGTCTTTCTATTAGTCATGTATAAGAAAAAAGCCAGACTTAATATTCTCTTAATAAATATCCTATTCTAGATTTACGCTATAATAATCACGAATAAAGCTGAAACAAAAAGTCCACCAATCAATCCAATGAAAACAACGGCTAGAACATTTGCTGGTAATAAACGTATCGATTCGCCTAAGCGATTGATCCATGCTAGATGTTGTCTGTTATGATGAAGATGAGTATCTAAGATTTGACTGGTTTTTTGTTGTTGCTGTTGTTCCATCAATTCAATCGCAATAACATCATTTTTAACATGATCAACTGTTGTTATCGAATCAAAACGAGTATCACATATATGTTCTAACGCGCCACTAAATTGTAGAATATCAATCGATGATATCGTTGGGTCTTGTGATATTTGTTTTTCATATGATTGAACAAATGAATCGGCACTATCACTCGTAACATCTAATAATGGTTGAATTCGTGTACGATTTATTTTACGTATGGGTGATACTGTTTTTGTCCTTATTGATTCAGTATTTTTAGAAAATTTTGCAATACATTCAGTTACACTTATAGCTATGTCGCTTGTTTCGTTGGCAGTTGATATATTAGGAGATGAAGGTATATTTGCCACTATATTTACTATACGTTGGACTTGATTGTTTGACGACGACGATGAAAGGCCGGCAATACTTCTGATTCGTTCTTGTTTTTCAGCTTGATTTGTAAAGCTATCATAGCCTGTATCATCTTCAGCGGATTTATTCGAATGACTTTGAATAGGAGTAAACGGTAAAGTTGATTGATAATGATTATTCGATGTTGCTTGCATGATGAAAACGAAGAAAAAGAAAAATGAAGACAAGCAAGAATATTTAAATAAGTTAGATTAGATTTACTTAGATGATTCTGCTGTTAGAATACATTCATAAAGACAAAAAAATAAGCGCGATCGAAGATTTTGCAAAGAAAAAGAATTTCTTTTTTTAGATTGTATTCTTATTATATCGATCGTCGAGTTAAAAAGAAGTAACATCATGGTATATGTACTTTTTTAATCATGAAGAAAACATTTCTTTTGTAATTTATATCTAGATTTATCGTCTACAAAACGAGGATTTAATCTTGGATGATATTATTTTGCCTGATATTAGTAAGATGAGTTTTTCTTTTAAATTTATACTCGAAAAAATCCATTGACAGACGCAGCTAAGTATTATGTTTAGATGAATCACCTGAACAAACGGAACATTTCGTTACTATCGATTGTGCTGTAGCATTAAGTCTCTGCAAGTATGAATTGTGTGTTTAGTCTCAATTTAGTTTTTCAGTTGTTTTCTAGAATTCGAAATTTGCCGTCATGTGTTTTTGTATTGAGCCTTTTGTATATGAAACGTCTACGTTCTCTTCGTGGATTATCTTCATTGGCGCAAATAGATAATTTAACAACAGAAGAACTGTATATAACGTCGACATTACTAGCTGATAAATATCTTATTGATGAAGGTGAAAATGAACAATTATTTAATTCGGATTTAGCTGAACTAGCTGGTATTACAGTAGAACGTTTTAATTTAATTGAACGACAAGCTTTACTGGCATTAAATTGGAATTTGTACGTATCCGATAGTGAATTTCATGAATTTCTTTCTTTATTTAAAAGTCAAATGGCTAAAACATTCAACGAAGATTTGGATCCATTGAAAGCAATTGATTTAGTAAAATTTCTGTCTATGTGTTTCAAATTTCTACTTCATACAATTGAATATTGCGTTTGGATAAGTTTACTTCTTATTGGCGCAAGTCTTTCAACTCTCATTTCAATTCATTTCGGTGCTTTAACACATTCCACATCAATAAAAACATGTAATTCTACCATTAATTGTGCGCCTTCTGCTGTTTCCATTCGAAGTATGTGAGATATACTACTTGAATAAACGTGTATTTTACCCTCGTTTCTTTGAATTTTTAGATAATTATGAAAATAAAAATTATAATTTAATAAATTACTTGAAATCAGTTATATACGCGTTGATAGAAAGTGATAGTATTTATAACAATGGCGATTTTAATCTATCACCAAATAAACTGCATGATCTTACGTTTCATAATCGCTCTTGTAATTCAGTCGTCTACCATTAATCTATCTATCGTTGAGTGTTTCGGGTGAAGAATTCGATTTGAAATATATTTTCTTCTAAATTCTACTTTTTATATTCATGTTTTTTTGTAATTTTTCAAGTACTTAATGGATTTTACTTAAATAAATTTCTTTACTGAATAAATGATTGCAAGGATTGGTAACATTAACAATAACTTAATCCATACAAAAAGAATATTGTCACATAAACTGGCCTCGAATAAAATCTCTTGTTTACCTCTTTCTTACACGGCATCATAAAGAATAGTCAAGATAAAACTCTCATAAGCATACATTTTATTCTCGAAAATAACAGGTGTTCGAGACCATGGACTTTATTTTTCTGTGTTTCTGTTTTATTCACCGAATGCGTATAAACTGTAATAAAATTTCTTGTTGAAGCATCATCATGGAGACTGTATAATGAAAAGAACACAGATGAAGAATTTTTCAATTATTATATTTTAATTTATTGAAAGAATATTGAAAAAATAACAGAAGGTATAGGCGAGCAAAGTAAAACGAAAAAAGCGGCGTGCACCAGCAAAACATAGGAGAGCAATCGTGTTTTGATCGAAAGTATTTTTCAGTAGAATTTAAAATGTGTGAAAAAGTCAATCCGATGGGAAATTCATTTTTGCGAGACGAAATAAATAAAAAAAAAAGCATTTCTGTTAAACATAATAATCTCGAAAACAACCGTTGCCATTTCAAAAGAAAAACTCTGCTTCTATTTTTGTATTATTCAATTTCTACTCACAGTAATACGCAAAAAAGATTTCATGACGAAGCTCTATTAATCATATATTTCAAATGCTTATGGCTTCAGAGAAATAAATGCATCTGAAAAAAATTGTATTATTTGCAATACATTCGAATGACCTTATACTGATGGCTCGTTTCTTATGGATTATTATTATTTTAGTATCAGCAAGCGCGCAAGGCGGTAGGATATCTAGCTGATATTTTTTATTTGAAAGAGAATAGAACACTTATTTTTCTATGTAACATAGAATCTGATACATCTCCTACACGATCACCATGGTTTTGGCCATTACTAAGCATTTGTCTCGTACTTTTAGTCGGTATTCCATGTATAATGTTTATTTTAATTGTTATTTATCATAGTAAATATAAACACAATGACGATTCCGATGAATCAAGTATTGCTTCAAATACATCATCTTCATCGGCGTCGCCAACAGTACCAGAACAACATGAAAGACCACATAGACGTACTCGTCATCCACGTTCACATTATGTAACAGGTTTTCGTACTCCTCCACCACCCTATACAGCAAGTGATCAGCCACGAAATGTTTTCGTAACGGCATCTCCTCCGCCATCATATGGCTCTCGTATTGACGATAATACATTAAACAGTTCGTCGACAATCGTCGCTCTTCCACAAACAGAGCCTATCGAAAATCCAACAGAAAGATCACTCAACGAGTCAGGAACAACCACAATTAGCGCTCCACCGGTGCCCATCGCAAACTCAACAGTAATATCACTCAATGATTCAACAGCAACTATCATTAATGTTCAACCAATACACGTTATCGAACCTCAAATATCAAGAGCAACCTATTCATCATCATCATCAATGACCAATCCGCCAACGCAAACGTTTGAAACTTAAAAAACAAAGGTATCTTTGGGTTTTTTCCAATCTGCATCTTTCAACTTTGTTCATTTGTTAAAAAACAAGAAAAAACGTTTTATTTATGATTGCCATTGTTATTAGATCGAAAAAGAAGAAGCATTATAAACTATAAAACAAAGAACAAATAAAATAAAAACGAATCGGTACATGGAAAGAGAAAAGAATATGAATAATATAAAGCTTCATACATGGGTTCAGAGATTTCTACTGAGTGAATAGGAGATTAAATAAGAGAGGAACCGAACAGACGAAGAAAACATCTAGGCTTACACCCACGCATGTACATACGTATTACTCAAATCCGAACAAGAAAAATAAGCACAGTTTATCAAATAAATACACTCACATATAGATAGCACCGTTGTCTCTTTAAATATTTAATGAAAGTTGAGCAAAACCGATGAGAAGTTTATCGTCAGGCGTTGAACTGGAATCGACATGGGATTTCTAGAGAGAGAAAAAAAATCATATTGAATCTTAACAAAAACAAATGCATAAGAACTAACTAAAGCAAATGTAGTTGAGATATCTGTTGAATTTTCGACCATTTGGCTCATAATCGAAGTAACTTAAATTATAGAAAATAAAAAATCGTAGAAAAAAAACTTGATGATTTGTATGTTTTACCCAGATCGGCATCGAGTTTATGAATTAAATTTGCTGATACCATTTCAGATACAACATCTTTTACAGTTTCATTGGATTTATTGAATTCAAATTTGATGTCATTAAGTTCACCTTGAGTATTTCTATATTGAGAATGTTAAAATTTAGCTATTTGCCTTTTCTCGCATATATAATTTTAACAAACCGTATTCTTAACGTAAATTTAAATATTCGATTATTATCAATAGATAGATCTTTTATTCCGCTTGTCATTTCTTGCACAGTCAGTTGCGATGTTGAATCGTCTACAGGTGGATTCGGTTTTGCGACGGCATCGGGCTTTCCGATTAATTCTTCAATATTTTGAACGGTTGGGTTTTCTAATGGTGGAAGCTTCGGATTAGTTGAATCCTCGTTTGCCGATGAACTATCGTCATCGGAGCCACTACTAAATGTCCATTCTTCATCATCAATAACACGTATAGAACGCATGTGTGTTAATTTACGTCGATTAGCAAGTTTTTCTTCCATTGCTTTTCGTTCCTGAAATTTCAGCACTAAATGTTTTGCAATATACGAATGATCTTTAGCTTTTTTGAAAAAATCATGTTTTAATAATTGTTTAGCTGTTGGACGATCAGTGGGATTTTTTTGTAAACATTGTTCGATCATTTTACTAATAAAAACAAATTTTATTCTTATGAACAAGAAGAAATAATTCTTGTTTTACTTGAATGTTTTACTATATTGTTTATATTGATCGGGATCTTCTGCACACATATCTAATGTTGGAGATTCATTTTGTATAATCATTATTAAAATCTAATGAAATAATTTAAAGATAATAACTATGTGTTGCAAATCAAGTCATACTAACTTTCATCGGAGGATATTTATGATAAGGAGCAGTACCAGTAGCTAATTCAATAGCTAATATTCCAAATGACCATATATCAGCTTTTGTATCTATAAAAATATGAAGAAAAAAAATAGCTTCCACTTGTAATTTTTGTCATGACTTACCGTATCCTGTTGGCTACGTTAATAAAAATAAAACATCAGTTTTTTAGATAGAGAATACTGAAAAAAAGAGATAATTTACTTGCTGTCCGACTACTTCTGGTGCCATCCTAAACGAAAAATTTTCCATATTAAATGAAAATCTAAAATTTCTTATTTCTTACCAACATGGTGTACCAACAAAGGTATGTCGTTGCTTATCTCGTGTATTATCACCACCAGATGCAATAAAAGCACTAACACCAAAATCAGCAATTTTCACACTACCATCGGCACCCAATAAAATATTTCCAGCTTTAATATCCCTTTGTGCAAAAAGCAAAACATTATCATTAGAAGAAGAAAACAGTTTAACTATATCCAATACCTATGTATATGACCATTTGAATGAAAATAATCTATACCTTTGATAACCTCACGTAAGACAGTCGCAATAGCTATTTCATCAAAGACGCCATTACGACAATTACCTCGTTGCATAGTATAACGTATTACATCAAGTAATGAGCCTAAATTTAATTTTAACTCAACATGATTAAATTTTTATTGACCTATTTTCTACCTCCATCTAATAATTTCATAATTAACCATAATTCTTCCTGGACAACAAATGATGTATAAAATCGTACAACGTTGTCATGTTGACATTGACTCATTACTTGAATTTCTTTCTAGATACGCAAATAGGTAACAATATACATAGTGAAAACAATTTATAAATAAAAAACAACACCTTACTAATAGATCTTCGAGAGATGTATTACATCGGTCAAGATTAATTCTTTTTACAGCAACGCGTTCATTAGTTTTTTTTATTGTTGCAGCTTGAACGATTGCTGTAGCACCTCGACCTAATTATGTATTCCAAAAAAAAAGAATAAAATACATGACTGGAAGATTCTTTTTATACAATATATTTACCAATCACTTCTTGAAGTTCATAATCATCGGGACAAGTCGGCCATTTAGCACGACCTTCTTGATTAACTTCACTTCCTTCAGCCATAATATTAATAATAATTAAACTTAAAATTTAAACATAGAAAAACTGTATTTTTGTTTATTTATTAACAGAATAATCTAGAAGAAACAAAATGGTTGAATAGTAATCTTGTTAAACTATTAGAATATTGATAGGAAGAATCATTCATAGCTACAAAAGAAGCCGTATTGTATTGGTTGTTTCCTATTACCAATAAATAGACCAACAAAAAAAAGAAAAGAAAAGAAACACTCGTGTCTCGTGTGAACAAACAATAAATACAAAGAAAAGCAAGAATTGGCATGGCCACCTAGCGAAAAAATTATTATTACTTTCACTTATGTTGGGTAATACATTTGAAATAAATAATTAGATACTTGATACTAATAAGTATGAAGAAAATGCACAGACATTCAGCATTTGTATCTGGATTTATTAATTTAAAATAAATGAGAAAACATAGGATTCGCATCCGACTGTTAAGTGTACTGCAAAAACTGAGTCGATTTATATGTTTTGAATAATTCTGAGAAAAAAATTATTTTTGAAAAAACCCTGTACCCGCCCCCCCCTCAGGGATGGTCTGGTCAATAATGATATTTTTTTCGATAACTCAGCCATTTCTTGACAGATCCTTCTTATCTTCGAACTCGCCTGAGATATTAATGAGATCATTCTGTGTACAAAATTTCAAGATAATTGGATGAGACTTTCAAGAGTTATCGTGCTAACGGCTGGGCACATTGACCAAATCTAGTGTACTCACTTTTTGAGTACACAAAAAACAATAATTTCGATGTCAATAGGATCAGCTTCAATTTTTGTCGGATAAAATCTTTGATTTAATACATGAAACTAAATCTTTAGAGTTCGACTATGATTGCTTCGACCAAAACGTTTTAAATTCTGTTCTTTAGGTAGTTTTTGTTCATCGATTCAGAGAATGAATCACAATATTGGCGTGTCATTAAGGTTTAGATATCAAAAATTTATTTTGTTTCCTCACTGTCTTTTTGTATAAATGGGAAAATATGTTTGTTTCTGTAATTTACATTGTTTTATTACCAGTTATGCGTAATTTTTGAGTTGCAACTTTTTTTTCATTTCAAATAACAGTATCAAGTACAATGGGTCTGCATTTTGATTCGTTTAGAATTTAATATCCGTTAGTTATCCTGATGGGTCATAACTATTTTTTTATGAATCAAAACCAAAAAAACTTTGTCAACGTTAAACTTGATTTATACATATCGTTTGGTTACTTTCTTGTGATTCAAGAGAGAGTTAATGTCATGCTTAGAGAATAATTTAAAACAACCGCAAAAATTTCTTTTTCATTTATTTCAAAGTAGAAAAAGAGCCACAGAGAAAAACAATTTACAAGTCTATTTGATAAAAAATCGTTGAATACGATTATTCCCGAGATCGACGACATGAAGAGTGCCGTGCTGATCTACTAACGAACCGTTGGGGTAGTAAAATTGATTTGCTGCTGCTCCTTGAAGCCAATGCATAACACGATTATTTCGTGAGTCTATACTACATAGAGAGAACCCAATGTATCGACGAATAGTTCGTTAGGATTCCACAATTTTGTCAGACTATTCCCACAGTCTTGATCCCCAACGGCAAGAATGCTGTGTTGCATCTTTATTCCATTTCATTACACGGTGATTTCTGATGTCTGACACGTAGATATTTTGTTGTCGATCGACAAAGTGGTAGGTTAAAAAGTTCAGTTGATTCACACCATCCCCTTACCACTGTCACCAGCCACTAAAGCACCATTATTGTCCCCCAGTGAATATCGTCTTACTTCATGTCATTGGTAGTCAGAGACATAGAGATATCTCTGTTCATCCATAGCCAACCCATAACAATCGATATTGTCGATAATAATTTCTCCTTGTTGAGTGCCACTACGACGAGACTATCGTACAACTTGTCGATTTCATCGATCATAAATAATGATACTATTCATCTTTTTGTCGATCAATACACCAGTCGGATCGTTCAATTGATCTAATCGATTTCCTTGGCCTTTACCACCAGCAATGACCACTAGGATGTGGGGTGTGGGGATCATTGGCTACAAGGCGCAAACTCTCAGGCCAATGGTTCAAGAGGGCGGATACCGGAGGAACCGACTGGAAAGGTGCAGAAAAATCACCGTACCTAGTCGGAAAGCCCGGGAAAGCGCTAGAGAGTCGAAGCAGTGCTTCGGTCGGGAATTGACGAATTTTTTCCGGTGTATTCCGGTCAACTTTCAGCCGGAAAGCACAGGAAACTGACCGGAATCCATAGGAAAAAAATTCGGTAATTCCCGGCTGGAATACTGCTTCCAGTTTCCAGCAATTTGAGGGTGTGGGTGTTCATAAGAGAAATAGCTGCAAAAAAACCCACACCCTCAGGATATTTTGTTTGCCGAATGATGCGTCTTTTATTTATTTATTGCAGCAATATTTTACACTATCTCTTTCTCTTTTTATATTTTTTCCGTTTTTCTTTTTGAATTCTTATCAGCCACGCACTCTACTAATAATGGAGGTGTTTGTACCGCTCGTGAGAAAAACGGGATATTTTCGGGTCAAATGAAAGCTCTCATAGCCAAACTAACAAGGTTAAAATATTAGCTGCTAGTGGCTTGCCTACTCTGAAAAAAATAAAGGAGGTTTACAGAACCCTCCGAAAAGGCTCTGTAAACCTCCTTTATTTTTTTCAGAGTAGACTGAGATATTCGATTTTTCCGTGAATTTTCTCTACAGGACCGGCTTTCCCAGCAATATCATATTCTCGAATTTGAACCTGAAACTTTGTATGCATGGAGGCTTCAATGAGGCTAGCTTACAGAAAAAAATCAGAAGTTTTGGACAACCGTTCTTCGAGATATGAATCTCTCAAAATATGAACGATTTTCTATAGAAGCTGTGTACTTGAG